>JAVJIF010013474.1:0-107480 GCA_038442645.1 Agave tequilana
TATTACTTTATTTAGTTATCTTCTATCTGCTGTTTATCTTGTTATTATTCTGTGCACATTGTTTATATGCACGAGCAGTCTTCTTTACACACACACTCATTAGGTCGCTTCTGAGGACCCTAGATTCGCACGTCCAGGGTATTGGACATCTTCTTATATTGTCAGGTGTTCGATGAGACCATACATATTGCGAGAGAGTTTGAGTCTCTCTTTTCTTGATTATTGGTATTCTTGTTCTTTTATTCTTGTTATTTCCTGATTCTATCTTTATCGCATCCAGTTGTCATTTATTTTCTATATTTATCTACTATCATTGTGTTAGATAATTATATGTCATATTGCAGTGATATTAATTTATCATGGTAGATTTTATAACTTGTTCGGGTTACTTAAGGCTTAGCATATGTGCGTGGGTATTTTTCTCGCGTACATACATCGCCGACTCTCATCGCGACTCTGCTTCAGCATATTTTGGGAAGCCGGGCGTGACATGATGCAATGCACAATGTAAGAGAGAGTTAGAGAAAGTGGATCAAACGCAAACACCAAGATATGTTTCGAGGTTCGAGCACACAGCTCTACGTCCCCGCCTTCACACAGAAGGATTTTCACTAACTCGTCCACACAGGACTTCCCACACAGGGAACCTCCACTGAGGATTTGGGGCAATTACAATTGGGAGTACACAACTCCTCTCTCCAACAAATACAACCTCTACACTTTGAGGCAAGGCACAAAGCCAAACAAAGATCAACCTCACAAATAAGGGATAGGCACAAAGCCACAAAACAACAATCGCCTCACACTTGAGGATTCCAACACAATCTCTACCTCTCACTAGAGGGAGCCAAATACCACTTCCACAATTACCTCTCACTAGAGGGATAACAACTCAATCACCTCTCACTAGAGGGATATCACAAAGATGGAAGTTTACAACTTGGTGATCTCAAAGACCACAAACCAATTTTCTCACTAAACAAAGATCCTATAGATATGATAGAATGATAAGCTCAAGTGTGAGAAATAAAGAGTTTGAAAATCAAAAACTCAAAGAAAAGCTCTAGGGAAAAACTCTAGATAGAAATGTAAATGAAGATCAAATCAATTGCCAAAGACTTTTCTTTTCTTTGATTTTTTCAACCCTTTAAAACAAAATAAAGATCAAATCTTTTAGCTTAAAAACTCTTTTGAAAACTTGTATTAAATACTTGAGAATATGAGAAATTTTGGCTCTTGAAAATCTTGTTGAAAACAACCAAGAATGGGGTATTTATACCCTCATTTCAAATCTGCCCGTTGGCAGCAGGCAGGGGCAATTTTGCCCCCGGTCGACCGGCCAAAGGTCACATTTTTTACCGTTGAGCCCTTCGGTCGACCGGCCCGGTCGACCGAGACTGGTTACAGAGAGCAGAGCTCTCTGCCGGTCGACCGACTCGGCCGACCGGGGCCATTTCCAGAGAGCAGAGCTCTCTGGTCCCGGTCGACCGGCCACCGGTCCATTGCTGGCGTGCATGCTTGTGCACATCGGTCGACCGCACGGTCGACCAACTACTGCTACGGTCGACCAGTCCGGTCGACCGACAGTAAGTCAGTCCAGCCATTTTGGGACTTAAAAACTTGAGTTTTTATCTTTAATTAAATCCCATAAAAAACACATAAATTACACAAAAAATCAGTTCTTATTATATCTTTGAAATACAAATATGTGTGACAAAAATTCAACACATATTTCAAACTATCTGAACCATTTTTGTGAGATAGAAAATTTGCCTTAAACCAAAAACTATATTTTCTAAAACTTTAATTTTTCAAATGGAAAACCGTTTTCTCCAAAACTTATGTAAATACAAAAACATGATATTGAAACAATTTTGAGACATATAGTATATGGATAGAATCCAATATACATAAAAGGTATTATATCTATGTTTTTGACATTAAATCCAAAAATAAGTTTTGTAAAAATACAAAACTCCAAACAAATGAATAGTCTTATCAAAAATAAGTTTTTCTAAATAGATGAAGCATATATGTATATAGATCAAATCTAATATACATTAAACGATGTAAACGTATTTGATTCAATCTATTCTTGAAACCAAGATCGGTTAAACCAAAAACCGAAACATGAAACTTGTGTGTGTATTGTGAACTTGAGCATATCACACTATCTAATTTTTACAATGAATCTAAACTAAATCTTAACTAAACAAACTGAAGCCTTCTTGTCTCCAAGCCGACTCGATGCAAACGCGATTCCCTGAGTTTGACTCCAACCGAATGCTAGATGTGAACTTTGACGCTCGAGCTCTTGAATCACCATGTGAAAGCTCCAAAATATCTTTGTTGAAGCTAATCATCTACTAATATCTTGATCAAATATCTGAAATTAAATATCACAAGATTATTAGTAAACTATAACTACATGAGTTAATCATCATCAAAACTAGAGTGGAAGGCCTCTGGGCAAACATAATTTAGGTACTGTATAATTTATAGTTATGTTGTACTAACCAAAAACTCTGCAGTAAGATGCTGAAATATGAAGTTTTTCCAGACTTCTTGATCAATGAAGTTGTATTGCTCTGACAGATTTTTTTATTAAACTTATGATTCTGTTGTCAAATATTTTTTTAAATTGTCCACCCTTTGACCAGCCACCATTACTAGATCATGCTTTGACCCTCATTTTGAATGAATACACTCTAAAATAAGTAACAAAAATGTTAATGCACTTATAAAAGAATAAATCTAATATATAAAGATAATTAAATTATTCTGAATTTGCTTACCAAAATATCTTCAGATCTTATTTTTCAACTCTCTAGAAATAATATGCCAATCCACGATGTCAATAGGGACGTAATGAGGAGCAACATATCCAATGTAACTGCTTAATAGCCTCCCCTCTTCACCAAGTGGTGCATTACTCTCACTCAACTCCATATTAAGTCTCCTATTCTGATTTCTCATTAAAATGAGATGACCCATGCGAGTGGGGCCTTGAGCTCTCTTCTTTGAGGCATCTTGACTGACATGTGATGGATCCATATGCTTGTGAAGGAATATAAATACAAAAAATTAGAATCTCATCAATAATATATGAAAGCAAAAAATAGTAAATTTCATAGATAAATAATAAATATAACATTTAAATAGATTAACTTTTATTCTTTTCGATTTTTGTTTTACAAACTTTTCTCAACCAATATTCCTTCAAATTAGCATTTCATATGTAGAACTCATTGTCCTCATTATCATTCTCATCATCACCATCAGTACTATACCCTCTTGTTAATCAAGATAAAAAAAGGGAATCTCATCAATATTATCCTTTCTATTATTCTTATCATCACAACCAGTTGTAATTTTTAGTTTCATTGATAGAACAATGGACCAGTTTTTATCAGCAGGATCTGTGATGTAAAATACTTATTTTGTTTATGATGTGAATATGAATTTGTTCTCTTTATGATCTTCTTTGTTAAGATCCACTATAATGAATTCTAACACGACGATCTTGATACCATTATTATTCTCTACTCACTTATATCAGAATACAAGGAACACGAAACATGATATAATCTAACTCTCATACGTCCTTGATCACTAATAGTATGACATGTTTGCAAATACTGATTTGCTGTCTTCTGAAAATATGCATTGCTTGAGCCGCTAAGATCCCCTCACAGTTTTGTACAGTACACCTGTCATCATGTATTTTTGTGTAAAAATAATAATCATTTGTAGGATACTCATGGTAAGACACAACGTCCACGCGAGGCCCATGCGCTAACCATCTCAAATTTTAGACATAAAATTTGATTTAGTTGTTAGTTGAGCATCAACGCGATTTCGAAACACTTAATGAATAATTTATGCGTTCATCTATTTGTTGGCCCAGAGGCCTTCCACTCTAGTTTTGATGATGATTAACTCATGTAGTTATGTGTACTAATAATCTTGTGATTTTAGTTTCAGATCATTAACCAAGATATTAGTTGGTGATTAGCTTCAACAAGACGGTTTGGAAGCTTTCACGAGGAGTTTCCAGAGCCCGAGCATCAAGATCACATATAGCACTCGTTGGAGTCAAACTCGGAGTTTTGGAGTTTTGGATCGAGTCGGCTTGGAGACGGCGCTCTACAAGAAGACATCGGTACCTAGTTTAGTTTGAGTTTTAGATCCATTTGTAAAGATTAGAATAGTATGATATGCTCAAGTTCACAACCACACGTTTCTTGTTTCCGTTTTGGTTTTCGGTTTGATTGGTTTAACCGATCTTGATTTTCATGAATAGATAGATTCAAAACAAGTTTACATGGTTTAATGCATATTAGATTTGTTCTATATACATGCATGCTTCAACTTCTTAGACAAACTTAGTTTGATAGTCTATTTCATGAGTTTGGTGTTTTTGTATTTTTAACAAAACTTATTTGGGATTTAAAGTCAAAAACATGGATATGTAATTGTTTAATGTATATTGGATTATATTCATATACATCATGCCTAAATGTTGTTTAATATCATGTTTTTGTATTTGGATGAGTTTTGGACAAAACGTATTTTCAATTGAAAAATTCAAGTTTTAGAAAATACAGTTTTTGGATTTTGGCAAAATTTCTATAACACAAAAATGTTTCAAAATGTTTGTTATTTGTGATGAAATTTTTATCACAAGTTTATATTTCAAAATAAATGAAAACTATTTTTGTGTATTTTTACAAGTTTTTATGGATTTATTAGAATATTTTTTACCCTGTTTTTCTGACCCAGAACAGTGGCTGACAGGCCAGGGCGGTCGACCGCATGGTCGACCGAACCAAGGGCCGATCGACTTGGCGGTCGACTGACGTGCACAGCCCTGTGCACGTCTGGCAGACACTCGGGCCGGTCGACTGGCCGTTCGACCGGACCAGAGAGCAGTGCTCTCTGTTTTTGAGCAGTCGACCGGCCAGAGAGCCGTTACTCTCTGGTTCTGGGGACGGTCGACCGGGCGGTTGGTCGGATCGGTAGCTGCAGCGCGTCAAAAATTGACCGTTGGCGTCGACCGACCGGTCGACCGGTAGTTCATTTTTTGGCAGTTTCTGCTGCCAACGGCTATAATTTTTGGGGGCTATAAATACCGCATTGGAAGAGGTTTTCTCTAAGATTTTTAGTGTTAATTTTCCTGACTCTCCAGTGTTTTCACAGCAATCAAAAGAAGTTTTTGGGCTTTAAATTGAACAATCTATTTGGTGTTTTTGCTAGGGTTTGAAAATCAAAGAAAAGGGTTTGGGAAAAGTGTTTGATTCAACTTCTTTATCTTGGTTTCTAGTTTTTTCAAGGATTTTCTTTGAGTTTTTGATTTCCATTCCTTTGATTTTTTTCACACTTGAGCTACATCTACTATCTTATCTATAGGATCTTTGTGTGGGAAAAGAAATTATTTGTGGTCTTTTGACCCAATCTTTGCTTGGCTTTGTGCCTTTCCCTCATTGTGTTGAGGAGGTTGTGCAAGTAGGTAGTATCCCTCAAGGGGTGAGGTGATCCTTGTTTAGCTTTGTGCTAATCCCTCAAGTTGTGAGGTGATTGTTTGTTGGCTTGGTGTTGTGCCTTAAGGAGGAGCTTGTGTTTGTAAGGAGAGGAGTTGGGTACTCCTTGTGATTGTATTGCCCCAAATCCTCGGTGGAGGTTCCCTATGTGGGAGTCCTTTGTGGACAAGCTAGTGGATTCGAAATCCTTCTGGGTGAAGGCGGGGATGTAGAGCTGGGTGCTCGAACCTCAAAACAAATCTTGTTGTTTGCGCTTGATCCCTTGACTCTTACTCTCTCTCTCTCTCTTTATATTGTGCCTCGCATATTTCACAATTATCATTCATATCTATTTGTTTGGCTAGCTTGTGTGTGCATCAATTGTTGTAATCACATTTAGTTTTTAAATTCCATATTTAGTTCAATAGATTAGCATCGTCACCTATTCACCCCCCTCTAGGTGATTTTCAATTGGTATCAGAGCCTACGCTCCTGATATTTTGTTTAACCGCCTAGGAGTGAGATCTTGGTTTGCTAATCTTCATTTGCATCTTTCATTTGCATACATTTAGTTTGCACTCATGGATAGCCCTCCTATGTTTTATTTTTCTAGACATGATTTTTGGAAGGCCAAGATGAGTAGTCATTTGAAAGCCTTAGGATCTAAAGTTTACCAAGTTATTACCAAGGAATCCTACCCCAATGATAGCAAGCATAATAAGGCCAATGCACTTGCACTTAAAACACTTAGAGCATCTCTTAATGAAGATCTTTTACATGTGTTTGCTCATTATGATTCGGCTTTTGCAGTTTGGAGCATATTGACTTCTCCCGAGCTACCAAGGATTATCAACAAGTTGAGACGATCTAGGAGAGACAAATCCGACGAGCATTGCCTCATGGTCCAAGGGAAAGACTCCCTTGAGGTACAATCAGATTCTCAACTAGATGATAGCTCTAGCTCATAATGCTATGGATGTTTAGAAGTTCAAAACTTAAATGTTGAACTTGCTTCAAAGCTTGAAATTTTTTTACAAAAACATGACCTTTTGAAAAAGAAGCATTTTGATTTAAAAGAAGAAATGAAGGATTTGTGTTCTAATTTTGAAGTGATTTTGTAAGAGAAGGAAGAGATTACTAATGAACGTGACTCACTTAAATCTCAACTTGACCTTGTCCTAAAGGAAAATGAATTTTTGAAAAGCAAAAATGATTGTGATGATGTTGTGAAAAACAATGAGTTTTATCTTCTAAATTAGATTTTGTTTTAAAAGATAACCTTTCATTGAAAAATGAAATTGATTTCATTACAAAAGAATTGGATTTTGTTTTAAAGAAAAATGAATCTTTGAAAATTGAATTGTCTTCATATGTTTGCCATGCTAGTGTAGCTTCACCTAGCACATCTTTTGCATGCTCCACTTTATCTTCTAATATTGAAAATGACATAAATATTTTAAAGAAAAGTGTAGATTATTTGGGCTCCACTTTGAGCCAATGTACTTTAAATCATACACGCTTGGAAACCTTGGTTCGTAAGAAACAAGTTCCATCTTTGCATGCACACCATACACGGCATACACATGCTCATCACGATCACAATCTTCATATTATGTATGCTCATGTGTACACGTGTACACATTGTGGTCGTAAGGGCCACCTTGCTAGATTTTGCTATGATCGAATACATGTTGAAAATTTAGCAAAAATTTTATTTGGTTAGGAAAGATACTAACCCCTATGGACCCAAAAGAAAATGGGTACCAAAGACCACCCCTCATGTATTTGATGTAGGTGTGGGCTCTCGCATCACGTGAGAGTAGCAGTACCTTGAAGTGAATGCGTTCCGCGCCTAAAAGAAAACACTTTGGATGCTCACTTTCAAGGGGAGTTTGGTGGGAGGACCACCTTGGTTTGCAGAGCTAGAGAGGTGCCTTCATCGGTTTTGGTATCAATCTCTAACTTCCGTTTATGTTTGCATGCTTATTATGACTTTCATTTGTAGCATGTCATGTTTTAAAGCTCATTATGATTATGCCATGTGATTTAGATTAGTGATATACATATTTAGTATTTGAGACACCCATGTTTAAAATGGACTTATCTTTGTGTTCTCACCTTATTTTAAACTAATATGTATGCCCTAGATCTAATGCATATGCGTATACATAATGACCATATGTATGTTTATGATTTTTGTTTTTGATGCTTCATGTTTTGATTAGTATGTTAAATGCCATAATTCTTGGATCATTGACATGCATGTATAGCTTTTGAGATCACCCATGTTTATATGGACCCATATGTTGTGTTCTCACGATTGTTTAGCTATTATGTATATCATAGGTCTAATAGCATGTGGATTTACATAATGATCAAATTTATGTTTATAATATTAATTTATGTCTCATTTTTATGTCTCATGTTTTGAATATACGTTTAGATGTTAGTTTTCATTAAGACTAGGATTTATACTTATACATATAATGGGCCACAAATAAATCTTTATATATGTTTGTGCTTGAATGCTTATTTGTACCCATTAGATGTGTTAGTATAGTCTAGTTTTGATGATTCATGCATTCTAACTTGTATTCCCCATTTTGGATATATTTTATGATCTTGTGTTTTCACTTCATGTATATGTCCATCTTGTCTAAACTATTGATTATACATATACATCCTTTGAGCCACGTGCCTTAATGCATCCACATTTGTAGACTCGTTATGTTTTGGATATGTATGTATACTTTAGTTTATACTTGACATACATATACCTTGAAGAAATCGAGTTTTGATGATTCTCATGGTTTGAGGAATATTGGGCTTGAATGTCTATTTTCATGATTATTTGTGTCACATAACACTTGTATACTCACTTCATTTAAATGTTTCTCATGATTATGTTTTTCATGAGTATGTATGGGCTTTATGGATTTTGAGGGTTTAGTGATCATGTGAATTACATGTGTTTCATGAAAAACAATTTTGTCTTGTTCCTTACTTGAAGGATTTCGTACAAGTTAACAAATTTTTTCATAACTAGTTCGTGTTCTTCGCTTTGGTAGAATTTTTCAAACAAACTATATTTTCAAACCTATTTTTTTGAAAATCCTACCTTCTAAGGGCGGTTGGATGGGAGACCATGCTCATGTATGCTTTATAGTGAAAATCATTTTAAACATGTACATGATTGGGTGGTAGGTTATATGAGATATACACTTGATATTATTGTTATTTCAATTGGTATCATTGGATTCTTTCAATTGGTATCAATATTGACATTTTTGCATACTCATATATATTTTTTTTGTATATGTATGCTTGCACTTCAAAGAGTATCAATTTCAATTGGTATCTTTTTTTTATACATATATATGCTTTTATTTGTGCTTATTATATTCATATATCTTAGAGCACAAATTTTCATCATGATAAAGCTTGTTTTATAATAACTATCTTGTTTCAATTGGCTAGTTTTCAATTGGTATCCATATACAAGCTTATTCATTGTTTTCATTTGGTATTTCATAAAGGGGAGAAAACTTATATTTTATCTTTCAATTTGTATTTGATTTTCACTCCCATACTTTATGATTGAAAATTTCAATTTGGTATCATATATTCAAAATGAAAAATATTACAATTGATATCAAGATTTGTGTTTAGGAATTCAAAATTTGTAATGTTTAATTTCAATTGGTATCAAGATTGTTTTCTTACAATTGGTATGTTATTTACTTATCAATTGATATCAAGATTTTGTTTTCATTTGATATATGTTTTCATATAAACATGCTTAACTTGAAACAAATCTCAATTAAAACAATTTGTTACAATGCCTCGTTTACCTTTATTTTAATTGGTATCATTTGATATAGGCATTCCTTAAAATGTTTTTATACTTATTTCAATTGATATCATTTATGCACTTCATTGACATTTTTTTTATTGGTATCATGATTTATGTCACCCCTTTATTGATTCTTATTTTGAACAAAAAAAAGGGGGAGAAGAATTTGAGTTTACTTTTACCCCTTGTTGATGATTGACAAAAAGGGGGAGAAGAATTTGAGTTTGTAGTTTATATGCATGTTTTTGTATGCATGTTTTATATATTTTATTAATGTTCAATTGGTATCATCAAAAGCATTATTTAAAGAACATGTTTATTTTGGTATCAAGAGCTTCATTAGTTTTGTTTTGCAAATTGGTATCAAGAGCTTGTTTTGAAAATGGCTTATTTTGAAAATGTATTTGTTTTATTTAATTGGTATCAAGAGTATATTTTAGAAATTTATGCATGTTGATGCATACATGTTTATGAACATTCATCGCATACTTATTTGTTTATCTTGATGCATGAATTAAGGGGGAGCTTTCTTGAAGCTTAACTTTAATCCATGCATATATAACTCCATGAGTTTTGTCATCATCAAAAAGGGGGAGATTGTTGGCCCAGAGGCCTTCCACTCTAATTTTGATGATGATTAACTCATGTAGTTATGTACTAATAATCTTGTGATTTTAGTTTAGATCATTAACTAAGATATTAGTTGGTGATTAGCTTCAACAAGACGGTTTGGAAGCTTTCACGAGGAGTTTCCAGAGCCCGAGCATCAAGATCATATATAACACTCGTTGGAGTCAAGCTCGGAGTTTTGGAGTTTTGGATCGAGTCGGCTTGGAGACGGCGCTCTACAAGAAGACATCGGTACCTAGTTTAGTTTGAGTTTTAGATCCATTTGTAAAGATTAGAATAGTATGATATGCTCAAGTTCACAACACACACGTTTCTTGTTTCCGTTTTGGTTTTCGGTTTGATTGGTTTAACCGATCTTGGTTTTCATGAATAGATAGATTCAAAACAAGTTTACATAGTTTAATGTATATTAGATTTGTTCTATATACATGCATGCTTCAACTTCTTAGACAAACTTAGTTTGATAGTCTATTTCATGAGTTTGGTATTTTTGTTTTTTAACAAAACTTATTTTGGGATTTAAAATCAAAAACATGGATATGTAATTGTTTAATGTATATTGGATTATATTCATATACATCATGCCTAAATGTTGTTAATATCATGTTTTTGTATTTGGATGAGTTTTGGACAAAACGTATTTTCAATTCAAAAATCCAAGTTTTAGAAAATACAGTTTTTGGTTTTGGGCAAAATTTTTATAACACAAAAATGTTTCAAAATGTTTGTTATTTGTGATGAAATTTTTATCACAAGTTTATATTTCAAAATAAAATGATAAAACTATTTTTGTGTATTTTACAAGTTTTTATGGATTTATTAGAATATTTTTTACCCTGTTTTTCTGACCCAGAACAGTGGCTGACAGGCCAGGGCGGTCGACCGTACGGTCGACCGAACTAAGGGCCGGTCGACTTGGCGGTCGACTAACGTGCACAGCCCTGTGCACGTCTGGCAGACACTCGGGGCCGGTCGACTGGCCAGTCGACCGGACCAGAGAGCAGTGCTCTGTTTTTGGCGGTCGACCGGCTAGAGAGCCGTTGCTCTCTGGTTCTGGGGACGGTCGACCGGGCGCGGGCGTCGACCGTAGCTGCCAGCGGTCAAAAATCGACCGTTGGCAGGTCGACCGACCGGTCGACCGGTAGTTCATTTTTGACAGTTTCTGCTGCCAACGGCTATAATTTTCTGGGGGCTATAAATACCCCATTGGAAAGAGGTTTTCTCTAAGATTTTTAGTGCTAATTTTTCCTGACTCTCCAGTGTTTTCACAGCAATCAAAAGAAGTTTTTGGGCTTTAAATTGAACAATATTTGTGTTTTTGTAGGGTTTGGAAAATCAAAGAAAAGAGTTTTTGGGAAAAGTGTTTAATTCAACTTCTTTATCTTGGTTTCTAGTTTTTCCCAAAGATTTTCTTTGAGTTTTTGATTCCATTCCTTTGGTTTTCTCCACACTTGAGCTACATCTACTATCTATTCTATAAGATCTTTGTGTGGGAAAAGAGATTGTTTGTGATTTTTTGATCACCAAGTTTTAAACCCAATCTTTGCTGGCTTTGTGCCTTTCTCTCATTGTGTTGAGGAGGTTGTGCAAGTGGGTAGTATCCCTCAAGGGGTGAGGTGATCCTTGTTTAGCTTTGTGCTAATCCCTCAAGTTGTGAGGTGATTGTTTGTTGGCTTGGTGTTGTGCCTCAAGGAGGAGGTTGTGTTTGTAAGGAGAGGAGTTGGGTACTCCTTGTGATTGTATTGCCCCAAATCCTCGGTGGAGGTTCCCTGTGTGGGAGTCCTTTGTGGACAAGCTAGTAGATCGAAATCCTTCTGGATGAAGCGGGGGGATGTAGAGCTGGGTGCTCGAACCTCGAAACATATCTTATTGTTTGCGCTTGATCCCTTGACTCTTACTCTCTCTCTCTCTCTCTCTCTATATTGTGCCTCGCATTATTTCACAATTATCATTCATATCTATTTGCTTGGCTAGCTTGTGTGTGCATTAATTGTGTAATTGCAATTAGTTTTTAAATTTCGCATTTAGTTCAATAGATTAGCATCATCACCTATTCACCCCCCTCTAGGTGATTTTCACTATTATCCACTTGTCCTTCCTTGATTTAGCTGGAATGTGCCTTATATAGTCCACACACTGATTTATGTCTTCTAATGAGCATCAACTTGATTTCAGAACCACTTAATGAACGTAAATTTTTTTCTACATCATCAATCATGCCTTCTAATTAATCACCCCACTACAATCAATTTCTTCTCTTCATTACATCTTCTATCATTTGAAATAATTGGTCTATATCCTTTTGCACTCTCACTATGACATATTCATCTTATACAATTTTGATCAATCCTATTAATAATTAAATGATCTTTTAATACTTCAATTGTAACTTTATCAAGACAACTACATTTTATACACGAACACTTAATATGATTAGGATTGTCGGCACACTCAACAGCAAATCTAATTCTTATTTCAAGAAGCAAAGAATTTTAAAAGGGAAAATGCCCTAACCTTCATCTAGATATACAGAGTGGATCTGAGAGCGGCAATGGCGACAACAGCGATGGCGACAACGATGTTGGAGAAGGCGGGACTGGCCGAGAGAGTGGCGTCACTCGAGATGCACGAACGACTTCTAAAAGAGAGACAACGGTGTGTTGGTCCTGAGATGATGCCAAATGCGGAACTTTCTCTATTGGCACTTATGGATCTAAAATACGAAGTCAACACAAATACTAAACAAAGAAGGATTAAGTTAAACAAATAAATAAACTTGCAATAAAGGAAAAGTAAATCTCAGAAAGTTAGACAAACGCAAACACGAGAGATTATCCTGGTTCGGTCCTCGTGACCTACATCCAGTCCCCAAGCCACCCGCTTGAGATTTTCCTTTGTCCTTGATTTTGTACACCCAAAATCACAAACCATGCACACCACTTGACAAATCCCCTTTGTCAAATGTGTACACCTTCTCTCTACACCAAGAGAATAAACTTCACCTTGTGCAACTGCTTCTACACCAAGAAGACCCCCGTGTACAATGATTGCTTTGAGTATTACAACACTTTCCTATAAGTCTTGGTATTGTGTATGAACGTGGACAAGGTCTAGTATAGGAGACAAACTTCAGAGAACTTCACAAAGGAATTTGAATTTGGTGAAGAATTGAAGTGGAAAAACAGTTTTCAGGTTTGGCAGAATTTTGATTTAGAAAACTGAAGATTTTCATTGGTATTTGGCCTTTAGAATAACACCCTTTATATAGCTGCACTCTAGGGTTAGTTAGGGTAGTTATAGGTGCAATTCAAATGTTTGAAACGTTGAAAAACGTTGCACAAAAGACCAGATAACAGAAACCGTCCAACAGTCAGAAACTGCCTATAGTCGACTTGCCTTTTGAGTTAGTCGACTATACTAGGCAAATTTCCAAAGAGTAGTCGACTAGTATTGACTATAAGTCGACTAGGTCAAGATAAGTTCAAGTGACAGGTTTCTGGATAACTGAATCAAGTCGACTGCAACTACTTCATAAGTCGACTGGATCAGCTATTAGTCGACTAGGGGAATAGGGTTAGTCGACTACACATACTGTCAAGTCGATTAATTGACAAACAGAGAGTTGGGTTTATTTTGGACACATGACTAGTCGACTAGGGTTTTGATCAAGTCGACTATCAAATGGATTAGTCGGCTATAAGGAGTTATAAGTCGACTATACAGACATGATATGTGTGTGCATCAAGGCTTTTGACATGCTATTATACAATTACAAAACACATCATATCAACTCTCTTTGGGAAGTCTTGATCATGACGAACTCTTGATTAGTGTGTGTTAGAGCTCCAAATGAAATGCTTCACAAAGTCTTCATCAAAATAAGTTCCAATACGGTGAGGGCACAAGAGCTTTGACTGAGATCCACGAACAACGGTGGTAGGGGAGAGAGACGACAGTTGACATTCATGGACGACGACGAGGGCTTGAGAGGGGCGTGAGCAGCAAGGGCACTAGAATTTAGTTGTGAAATATCTGTAAGATCAGGAGAGAAACGGCGAGGTGAGATGGCGGTGAGGTCCTCGAGGAACGACGATGGCAGTGAGGGCCTCAAGGGCAGGAACTGACAGCGAGGTCCCTCGAGGGGAGATGAGGGCCTCGAGATCAGCGAGTGCCTTGAGGATCAAAGGAACTGATGACATTGAAGAACTCTAGGGATGAGGGCGTCGGGGGAGGCGAGAGAGAGAGAAACGTCGAGTGTAGATGCGCCAGGGAAGGAGAGAGAGATATATAGGGTTAGATTGGGGGATAAAACGTTGGCGGGATTTTCGATCAACTTTTATTGCGGTTCTTCAAAGAACCACCATAAATCTAATATATTATGTCGGTTATTTTAGTAACCGCCATAAAAGATTCAAAGGCAAAATTGTGTAATTTTCATCAATTTCAAAATTACCACCACCATTTGATGCACGTCGGTTGCGACTCAAATCGACATGAAATGGGTGATGTAGGAGCCCATTTCCGTTGTACTGCTAAGTTAGCCGTCATCCACTTACATAGAAATAAGATCAATTATGATTCGAGATGAGGTAGTCTAACCCGTTTTGTTGTAACCATAAATCTGATGAACTCTTATTTATTGACTAGCAATAGAATCTCTCAAGATGTGTGGTTCACCATAATATTCCTTTTATTCTTATTCTTTATAGATGCAAATCTTTGCTATGCTCAAGTAGAACTTGAATTTTAAGCCAATGCATAAAGAAAGCAAGTTTAATTATGTTATTATTTGACTCCCATGGATTGTGCACTGATTTTTTTGAAAAAAAAGCCATAGACCGGTCTTGAACGTGAGACATTTCACGACCCAACTCCCGCTTTGCGTACCATAAGCCAGACCTCATGGAAATTGGTTCTAACTACACCTTTGAATTTGGTGTATGAATGGCCTGACTATCGGCCACTATTTTTCTCAACCCCGCGAGAATGGATGCTTCTGTTATTGCTCTGTTTTAGAGTGAGTTGTGATTAGTGTGTCATGTCCATGTCAGCATAGCCGTGTTTGTGCTACAGTGCTCTCAAATGCTTGTAATACTGAAAGAGCACATGATAGCACCATTATTATTTCATCAGCAGCCAGCCTTTTTGTGTACTGATTGCTCCTCTCATTATTTGTTTCTCATTATCTGGCTTTGCAAGCTGTAGAATAAAAAGCAGGCAGACTCTAAATCAAAAAAGGCAGAAGTACCAATCTATTGAAGTCAAGACAGCAATTGCCAAGTCTTCATTGCTGCACAATAAAGGAATTATGTCTCTGAAGATAAGGCTAACTTTTTATAGTTGCTCATGGCTTTCAATTTAAGAACAACTGGGTTCTCTTTCTGTTATCATCACATTCTGATCTCTCCAGGCTGGTACTTAGCTTGTTGAATCATTTCCAGATGACTCTCTTGAACTCTGAAAAGCTAAATTAGTATTCAAATCTTTCATCATTATATCTTGAGATTAAAGGCTCAATATATCACATGGGATTGTTATTCAATTACCAGGTAGGATAAAAGTGTTTCCTAATTGAGTATTTGAGTGTGGAACTTGATGAAGTTTTGCCCTCATCAAACCGTACGTACTGAGAAAGTACTTGTGTCCACATGAGAAAGTCTCTACTTGAGTCCATAGATTGCCTTGTTGAAGCTCATATTCATCTAAAAAACACCTTGAGGGTTGACTTTAGGTAGAGACCAGGTCCTAAAATATGAGCTCAACGTTTCATGAAGTCATCTCCACTTGAGATAACTGATTCATTTGACAATATTGATAACAGTTTTTTTTTTTTAATGACTTTCTCTTTAAGTGTTGTTTTTTTAACTTAGTTTAATGTTATGATCCAACTGAAATCACCACTATTACATTATTCTACTCCCTCAGCTCTTCTACATTATACCCTAAAAAGTATAATACAAAGAAATGCTACTTTTTGAATGAAACTTTGAAGAGTACCATAAACTATCAACAAAGTTTGTTAACCAGATTAATATAAAAGTATCTCTTTTCAACTCTTGAGTAACCTATATCCTGTTTGAAAAATAAGTAGGATAACTATATCTGAAGTTTTTATACAAAGAAACACATGACATAATGTAGAATCCAACATTTATTGTTAATCTCATTGTGTAATCCATCAGTGCTTAGCTCATCATGTAGAAGAATTTAATATGGATCTCATCGAACTAATTATAAAACATCTTGATTTAGTCAATATGATGGGCAGTTGAATTTGCTACTTGAGGAACAAGGAGATTATGGGCTTAATAATCTTCTAGTGACATGTGCTTGAATGTGACTCAATGCTTAGGATACACTTTGTTTTAAGAGTCAACATATAACTTTGAAATAGATTATGATGCTAATACATTTATGATTACTAATTTAGAATATGAAGTGGATACAATGTTAATAAGGCATTTGGAATGCCTATATTTTTTCATTTTATTTCTAACCAAAAACCTTTATTTTTCAGTTAGCAATCACCTTATCAGCCGTCTCGTTTATTGTGCAAGGATTTCTTATATGCCACTTTGCAAGTTGAGGAATTATTCTCAATCATTGATAGAGTAGAACCTTATCACTTGGACTTGCAAATTTGTTCCTGTTTAAATTGGCCCTGAATATAGCATAGAAATCATAAACTAAACTACATATTTCTTTCTAATTGTTGAGGAAATCTGAAACAGAAGCAAACTTTGAGTTTGATAACAAGTATGCAAACAATTGGTTGGTTGTGTGTGAAGGAGACCTACAACTATTGCCAAATTGAAATTTCCTTGCAGTTGACGCGTTTTTTCTTTAATAAATCTTTGTTTGATGGCTGAGCTAAACAACTGAAGTGTTTTCCTCTTCTCTTGAAACTCAAACAGGTTTAATGAGCAATTACTATCATTTTTTTTTGTTTAATCTTTAGATAACTCTCCAAAATTTTGCCTTGCTACTCGATAAAAGATTATTGCATTATTCAAGTTCTGTTTTTTCAGTATGAATTTCTTATCTCATTTATCCACAGTGACTCGGACAAAGGACATTTTATTTGCTGCCCAGTGTTATAGATATCCAACCGCTGTAATTAAAGTTGCACACTGATTGTATAAATTATGATTCGAATCATAGTTTTTGGTTCATAAATCATACTGCTAGTCTCTTCATAGGTCCATAGCACAAGGGAATAATCAATTCCCAGCATAATTAGTAAAGATTTCAGATGAAGTTGACTTTGGTGCAGGAATTTTTTTTTTTGAGAGAAAACGGTGAACCCCGAAGGTCTCCACGTTTCACTAATTAGAGTTTAATGAAAACAATCTTAGAAATATATAATTCTCACAACTTCTGCTGTACGCGCAGGTGCTAAAGGAGAAAGGAAAAAAACAGTACAGGTGAACAACAAATAGCAAAGAAAAACAAACGGAACATATCAAAGAAAAACAAACGGAACATATCGAAAAAAAGTCTGAGACTGTAACAAAAGTCTGAGAAAGACGGGTCTTCCAGAACCTGAGGTCCGCCATGTCCCTGCTTTGGTGCAAGAATCAATTCAAGTGTTTGTAACCAACTAACTATATAGATAAACCCTATGAAGATTAAAGACCCAAGTTGATGCAACACATTCCTCTTGCATGAAATCATGAGCCATAGCCATCCCTAGAGAGATGTCACCATCACTTGTCCTGTTTAGGTCAAGTTTTGAAAAACAGTAAAAAAGTAAGATGGAACTCCCATAAATCAAGTCCAGACCCACTTGAAAATATAAAGAAATTTACAATGAAACCTAACCAATTATACCTCCACAAAGGGTTCACCTTTGTGCTCCAACGGTCATTGGAACTGAAAGCAATCAAATCTCTCAAGCAAAACCAAATTTACTCACATCTCACCTTGGTCGCTAGCGCAAACAGAGAGCTACGGTGCCATGTGCACCGCAGCTGTACTCCAAACGTGTTCATGTGATGCCACTGGTGAACTGACGCAACCTCAAGGATAATGCATTCAAACACAGAGAATCCAAATAAACAAAACCCCAGCAATTTCACAATGAAGAAATGTCACACGAGAGAACATGGGAATGATGAGATCTCTCAGTTTCAACTTGATAGCACACAGAATAAAACTATTGGTGAAGGCCGCAAGTTATGGGGATTGGTTGCAGCTATCACATGTACAGGCTTGGGTCCCATGATACCTCATGTCCTATTTAAATACCACATACTAGTGTTGCATTCCTTAACTAACTGCAAAGAGATCAGAAGAGAAGCAGCTGCAAGTGATAGATAGCTAGCCAGCTAGCCAGAGATGATGAGTTCAGCACCATTAGCCTTCCTGACCGTGCTTGTAGCAATGAGCCTAATTTTCGCTCCTACCGAGGGTTTCGCGCCGTCTGGGTGGACCAAGGCCACCGCCACGTTCTACGGTGGAAGCGATGCCTCAGGAACCATGGGTATGTTTATCTTCCTTTGGTATGCTTTCTAGTACTTCATGTTTTCGTAAAAAAGGAGCTGGATCTCAGTGGATCGTGTTATTATGTGCAGGTGGGGCTTGTGGCTACGGAAACTTATACTCCACTGGGTACGGGACCAGGACGGCGGCCCTAAGTTGTAATATCCCTAACCTAATAGTATTGTATTTTATTTTCTTTAGGTATTTATTTATTTTTATTTACCGAGTATTTTAATGAAGCAAGTTGATTTATTATTTTCCTGAGATTATTATTATTAAGTATGGAAATTCTTTTGAGATAATGATTGGTAATTTGATATTTTATGTTTGCCATTATTATTATTAATTGTTAACTTAATTATTATTCTCATTATTTCATTAAGGTTATTATTTATTTTATTTAGTGCTGCTATTATTATTGTCATTATTATTATTAATTAGGATTACTATTATTACCTGTTATTATTAGTATAGAATTATTAGCATTTATTTGTATTTATTTCTGTGGTGATGACTAATTACCTTTCTTAGTATTTTGCCTACTATTTTTGGTGTCACTATTGATTATTAATATTATTATAGTTATTTCTATTTATTATTATTTGAGTTATTCTCCCAAAACCCAATAACCCATCCTATAAATAAATCCTAACTTCTAAACCTAAACAAAACCTAATCTATATATTCATCTCTTCCCCAACACCCAGCCGCACCTCCACCAGATCCACGCACAACCCCAACATCCCCATTGGCCGCCCCAACTCCGGCGCATACCCCCAGCACCCCAGGTCTTGCAACCTTTGTCGAACCCAACAGCCCTTGGCCAAGACCATGCAGGCCGCAGCGCCTCCTGCCCCACATCTCCTGCACCATGCCGAGATCTTCCCTTGACACACCACCATCAGAGGTACAACTAAGAGCTACACCCTCCGCCACCTCTCCGACGAGCCCCGGAGTTCTCCGCGACCTCCTTCGGTAGCACCGCCGAACGCCCCCTTGCGCGAGCTCCCTTCTCCCATGGTGCACCCTCTCCCTTATCTGTAAGATTGTGTAGAATTCATAATTGAGTGTATTAATTATTTAATATTTTAGTTTAGTGTGTATGTTTTCATTTTGAGTGCTTTGTGTTTTAGAGAGTGTGTACATTTTTGAGTGCTGTGAATTTCATTTTTTAAATGTGTTAGTGTTAGAATTAGTTTAATGAGTGTGTTTTCATCTTTCTGTTTTTTTTTGGTAGGTGTGCTGAGAGTGCGAGTGGGTGGGTAGTTAGATGTGTGCTGTGATTTCAATTTTTGATATATTTTGTGATTTCATTTTTTTATATATATATTTTTTGTGTTGTGATTGGAATGAGTAGGTATGTGTGGGAAGCCATTTTCCGGTTCTCCGTAGATCGCCATGGATCGCCGTCGGCGAGCGCGAACGTACCCCACGCCCTTCACGGCGTGTTGCTCTTTTCAACGACATCCTCCGCGCGCGATTCATGGTCGTGCGCGAGCTTCTCCAAGTTCTGTTTGCACTCTTTCCCCATTGGTCGAGCCTCCTTAATCCGTCGTCGGATCACCACGATCTCCCCGGAGCAATGCGCACTCTCCAGTGCATCACCGTGCCCCTCCACCATGCCCAAGCCGTGAGTGATTCTCCCCGTCCTCTTTTCATTTTTATGTACCTAGTGTAATTATTATTTATTTTGTGTATATATATATAGGTGTTCTATAAAATGTTTAAGGTAGCAATTATATGCATGCATGTATTTTGGATATGTTGCATGACGTGCGTGAGTTGGGGTGAGCATCATTTCAAACTAATACTAGCTCCTGCATTTTCTTCACTAAGAAAGTACCAATTTGTGGGAATTGTATTAGTTTTGTGTTATACATTGGCACTCTTTTTAGATCCAATATTTGATTACACAAGTTAGTTATTTTGCAGTCACTGGAAGATGAAGAATGAATCTCACAAATTATAGATTTAGAAGAAGATCCCCTTGAAACCCAGCCTTGCTGATAGAAGTTTTTGTTATCTCATAAGTTCAGTTAATAGTCTAAACTCACTGCTACATGTTTGTTTTATTTTACCTTTTAGCATGAAATGAGTACCCTGAAACCTTCACTGAAATATGCTACGCACTTCAGTTAGTTTTTCTTTAGGTGATCCTAGTGAAATACCTCGCATATGAAGCCATGGTTGGATATTGACATGAACCAGTTCCGGCCACTCTGGACGAAGTACGTGGATTATGATATGGGGCTCATATGACAGTGCAATTTTGGGGCATGAAAGAGAAGTTTCAAGACAACAACAATGATCTGATGAAAGAGGCAAAGAACGTTCGGAATCGTTTGGTGAGGTCCGGATCATTGCGGGAGATCCATATCAGTTCGTATAGTGAAGACCAGACAGCGATTCGGTTCCAAAAATGCATCATTTCAAGTGAGTGTTCCTTATTTTCTTATTGAGTATTTTGATATTATTTTATATGAGTGCTTTTAACTGGTTTCTATATACGTTATTATGTTTAAACAGTGTTCATGTTTAATTACTGTTTATGCATGTCAATTATTGCTCATGTTCACATTCACGTATTAAATACATAATCAACAAACCCCGGAAGACCACATTGCTGATTCAGAATAAATATCCTGATACCATTTAGATAACTTGACTAACTATATGACATCTAACTGATAACAATACTATGCATATTACCGAAAGTTACTGGGAAAGTATCATTGACCGTAACCACGGTACAGTCCTATTGTTCATCGTATACACGGTTACTGTTACTGTTCACTGTTACTGATATCGTTCACCGTGTATACGATTACTGATTGACTGTTACTGTACTGTTATTGTTACTGTCACCGTATCGTCCCAATGTTTTAGATAATATGGACATTGACTGATGTAACTGAATTAAATAAATAATAATGTAAACGGACTACTTACACCGGGATTGGGAAAATTGATGGAGGAGACAGCGTCTGTATTTTGGGTGGACCTAGGATTCAGGTTGCGCAGCCGACTTACGGTTCCACTGCAGGGTTCCGGGGGATGACTGACATCCCATCTGTTTACTGTTCCACAGTGCTACTGTGAGTTTACTGTTCCACAGTGTTACTGTGAGTACTGTTACTGTTACTGACTACCTGGCGGTAGGGCCTGGTTCAGCGCCAGGCATCTGGGCCGTGGTCCCGGTATGTACGGGACCCACCTAAAGCATGGACAAAGTCTCTTCCATTAATTTCAATAACTTAGGACCCTGATTGACACGTGTGGTAGGCGTAGTATGGGATGCGTCTACTGCATGCGTCAATTGGTGTTCGCTGACATAATAAATGATAATGAACTGTTAATGAATTGTAACTGACATTAATCACCTGACTGTGCACTTATATCACTGTGATAGACATATGACCATAACCAGGACCAGACTTATGACTAGACTTGGATACCAGCCTAGTGACATGCTAGGTTACACATCATGACGTCAGTTATTGTTTACAGTTATGTTAGTTGTCTTGTTCTACATACATGTTGTTATTTAGTGTTTATCATGTTATTTGATTATCTTATATCTGCAGTTATTCTTGTTACTGCTTTATGCACCTTGTTTTTATGCACGGGCTCTTGCCCTTTACACACACACTCACCAGGTCGTGTTCTGACGACCCTGGGTTTGCACGTCCAGCTATTGGACGATTGTCTCATTGTGCAGGTGTTCGATGAGTTGGTACACATTGCGAGGAGTTGGACACTGTCTCCCTCTCTTCATTCTGGTACCCTCATTTCTCCTTTATTCCTGTTACTCCATGACTCTATCTGTATTGCATTCAACTGCCATTTTCTTCCTGTCACTCATATTGTTATCATGTGTAGCTTTTATATGTCATATTGCAGTGATTTTCATGGTTGAGATTATAGCTTGTTCAGGTTACAACTTAGGCTTAGCGCGTATACGTGGGGTATTTCCCTTGCGTATATGCGTCGCCATAACGACTCCGTATCTTTAGGATCGGGGCGTTACAGAGTGGTATCAGAGCCTAGGTTTTCGACATAAAGTGAGAACCTAGTTCCTACCTGTAACCTGACACAGTTATGTTGACACTGCAATATACATATACTATCCACGTGATAATAATTGACTCCATTGGAGATTAATCATCCTCCCTTTGGAATTCTATTCTTGATCTGTTGATATTCATGATTCCAACACTTCAATTAGAGTGATTTGGATTTCCATCTTGATTTCATCCTTCTTTTCTATTCTATTCCTCCTGATTCTATCTCTTGAGATCGCTTACTCCATGTTGAAGCTGGTAGCAGAGATCAGAGCGCGCAGCGGAATCGTGGTGTCCCAAAGAGGCGATGTAGAAGATTGTTGTGTTCTCTCTTGATCTTTGATTTTTACCATTCCCTACCTTATGTGAATTTCGAGGACGAAATTTTATTAAGGTGGGTAGAATGTAATATCCCTAACCTAATAGTATTGTATTTTATTTTCTTTAGGTATTTATTTATTTTTATTTACCGAGTATTTTAATGAAGCAAGTTGATTTATTATTTTCCTGAGATTATTATTATTAAGTATGGAAATTCTTTTGAGATAATGATTGGTAATTTGATATTTTATGTTTGCCATTATTATTATTAATTGTTAACTTAATTATTATTCTCATTATTTCATTAAGGTTATTATTTATTTTATTTAGTGCTGCTATTATTATTGTCATTATTATTATTAATTAGGATTACTATTATTACCTGTTATTATTAGTATAGAATTATTAGCATTTATTTGTATTTATTTCTGTGGTGATGACTAATTACCTTTCTTAGTATTTTGCCTACTATTTTTGGTGTCACTATTGATTATTAATATTATTATAGTTATTTCTATTTATTATTATTTGAGTTATTCTCCCAAAACCCAATAACCCATCCTATAAATAAATCCTAACTTCTAAACCTAAACAAAACCTAATCTATATATTCATCTCTTCCCCAACACCCAGCCGCACCTCCACCAGATCCACGCACAACCCCAACATCCCCATTGGCCGCCCCAACTCCGGCGCATACCCCCAGCACCCCAGGTCTTGCAACCTTTGTCGAACCCAACAGCCCTTGGCCAAGACCATGCAGGCCGCAGCGCCTCCTGCCCCACATCTCCTGCACCATGCCGAGATCTTCCCTTGACACACCACCATCAGAGGTACAACTAAGAGCTACACCCTCCGCCACCTCTCCGACGAGCCCCGGAGTTCTCCGCGACCTCCTTCGGTAGCACCGCCGAACGCCCCCTTGCGCGAGCTCCCTTCTCCCATGGTGCACCCTCTCCCTTATCTGTAAGATTGTGTAGAATTCATAATTGAGTGTATTAATTATTTAATATTTTAGTTTAGTGTGTATGTTTTCATTTTGAGTGCTTTGTGTTTTAGAGAGTGTGTACATTTTTGAGTGCTGTGAATTTCATTTTTTAAATGTGTTAGTGTTAGAATTAGTTTAATGAGTGTGTTTTCATCTTTCTGTTTTTTTTTGGTAGGTGTGCTGAGAGTGCGAGTGGGTGGGTAGTTAGATGTGTGCTGTGATTTCAATTTTTGATATATTTTGTGATTTCATTTTTTATATATATATTTTTTTGTGTTGTGATTGGAATGAGTAGGTATGTGTGGGAAGCCATTTTCCGGTTCTCCGTAGATCGCCATGGATCGCCGTCGGCGAGCGCGAACGTACCCCACGCCCTTCACGGCGTGTTGCTCTTTTCAACGACATCCTCCGCGCGCGATTCATGGTCGTGCGCGAGCTTCTCCAAGTTCTGTTTGCACTCTTTCCCCATTGGTCGAGCCTCCTTAATCCGTCGTCGGATCACCACGATCTCCCCGGAGCAATGCGCACTCTCCAGTGCATCACCGTGCCCCTCCACCATGCCCAAGCCGTGAGTGATTCTCCCCGTCCTCTTTTCATTTTTATGTACCTAGTGTAATTATTATTTATTTTGTGTATATATATATAGGTGTTCTATAAAATGTTTAAGGTAGCAATTATATGCATGCATGTATTTTGGATATGTTGCATGACGTGCGTGAGTTGGGGTGAGCATCATTTCAAACTAATACTAGCTCCTGCATTTTCTTCACTAAGAAAGTACCAATTTGTGGGAATTGTATTAGTTTTGTGTTATACATTGGCACTCTTTTTAGATCCAATATTTGATTACACAAGTTAGTTATTTTGCAGTCACTGGAAGATGAAGAATGAATCTCACAAATTATAGATTTAGAAGAAGATCCCCTTGAAACCCAGCCTTGCTGATAGAAGTTTTTGTTATCTCATAAGTTCAGTTAATAGTCTAAACTCACTGCTACATGTTTGTTTTATTTTACCTTTTAGCATGAAATGAGTACCCTGAAACCTTCACTGAAATATGCTACGCACTTCAGTTAGTTTTTCTTTAGGTGATCCTAGTGAAATACCTCGCATATGAAGCCATGGTTGGATATTGACATGAACCAGTTCCGGCCACTCTGGACGAAGTACGTGGATTATGATATGGGGCTCATATGACAGTGCAATTTTGGGGCATGAAAGAGAAGTTTCAAGACAACAACAATGATCTGATGAAAGAGGCAAAGAACGTTCGGAATCGTTTGGTGAGGTCCGGATCATTGCGGGAGATCCATATCAGTTCGTATAGTGAAGACCAGACAGCGATTCGGTTCCAAAAATGCATCATTTCAAGTGAGTGTTCCTTATTTTCTTATTGAGTATTTTGATATTATTTTATATGAGTGCTTTTAACTGGTTTCTATATACGTTATTATGTTTAAACAGTGTTCATGTTTAATTACTGTTTATGCATGTCAATTATTGCTCATGTTCACATTCACGTATTAAATACATAATCAACAAACCCCGGAAGACCACATTGCTGATTCAGAATAAATATCCTGATACCATTTAGATAACTTGACTAACTATATGACATCTAACTGATAACAATACTATGCATATTACCGAAAGTTACTGGGAAAGTATCATTGACCGTAACCACGGTACAGTCCTATTGTTCATCGTATACACGGTTACTGTTACTGTTCACTGTTACTGATATCGTTCACCGTGTATACGATTACTGATTGACTGTTACTGTACTGTTATTGTTACTGTCACCGTATCGTCCCAATGTTTTAGATAATATGGACATTGACTGATGTAACTGAATTAAATAAATAATAATGTAAACGGACTACTTACACCGGGATTGGGAAAATTGATGGAGGAGACAGCGTCTGTATTTTGGGTGGACCTAGGATTCAGGTTGCGCAGCCGACTTACGGTTCCACTGCAGGGTTCCGGGGGATGACTGACATCCCATCTGTTTACTGTTCCACAGTGCTACTGTGAGTTTACTGTTCCACAGTGTTACTGTGAGTACTGTTACTGTTACTGACTACCTGGCGGTAGGGCCTGGTTCAGCGCCAGGCATCTGGGCCGTGGTCCCGGGTATGTACGGGACCCACCTAAAGCATGGACAAAGTCTCTTCCATTAATTTCAATAACTTAGGACCCTGATTGACACGTGTGGTAGGCGTAGTATGGGATGCGTCTACTGCATGCGTCAATTGGTGTTCGCTGACATAATAAATGATAATGAACTGTTAATGAATTGTAACTGACATTAATCACCTGACTGTGCACTTATATCACTGTGATAGACATATGACCATAACCAGGACCAGACTTATGACTAGACTTGGATACCAGCCTAGTGACATGCTAGGTTACACATCATGACGTCAGTTATTGTTTACAGTTATGTTAGTTGTCTTGTTCTACATACATGTTGTTATTTAGTGTTTATCATGTTATTTGATTATCTTATATCTGCAGTTATTCTTGTTACTGCTTTATGCACCTTGTTTTTATGCACGGGCTCTTGCCCTTTACACACACACTCACCAGGTCGTGTTCTGACGACCCTGGGTTTGCACGTCCAGCTATTGGACGATTGTCTCATTGTGCAGGTGTTCGATGAGTTGGTACACATTGCGAGGAGTTGGACACTGTCTCCCTCTCTTCATTCTGGTACCCTCATTTCTCCTTTATTCCTGTTACTCCATGACTCTATCTGTATTGCATTCAACTGCCATTTTCTTCCTGTCACTCATATTGTTATCATGTGTAGCTTTTATATGTCATATTGCAGTGATTTTCATGGTTGAGATTATAGCTTGTTCAGGTTACAACTTAGGCTTAGCGCGTATACGTGGGGTATTTCCCTTGCGTATATGCGTCGCCATAACGACTCCGTATCTTTAGGATCGGGGCGTTACATAAGTACTGCCTTGTTTAACGATGGAGCCGCGTGCGGTCAGTGCTACAAGATCATGTGTGATTACAATGCAGACCCCAAGTGGTGCATCAAGGGCAAATCCATCAGAATCACCGCCACCAACTTCTGCCCACCGAATTTCGCACTCCCCAGTGACAATGGCGGCTGGTGCAACCCCCCACGTCAGCATTTCGACATGGCCCAGCCAGCGTGGGAAAAGATCGGCATCTACCGCGGTGGAATCATACCAGTGATCTACCAAAGGTTGTTACTTCTTTCGTCTCTCGGTGATCAGTAACCACAATTCAACTTCTAAATTCTCAAATAACTAAAAATAATCACCATGGCTGACCATGCAGGGTTCCATGCAAGAAGCACGGAGGTGTGAGGTTCGCCATGAATGGGCGCGACTACTTCGAACTTGTCCTTGTGACGAATGTCGGTGGAGTCGGATCGATCCAATCCATGGCGGTCAAGGGATCGAAAACGGGCTGGTTGTCGATGTCGAGGAATTGGGGCGCAAACTGGCAGTCCAATGCTTACCTCAACAGCCAATCTCTGTCGTTCCGCGTCACGACCACTGACGGCCAGACCCTCGTCTTCCCCGACATCGTTCCAGCCAACTGGGGATTTGGGCAGACATTCTCCAGCCGCTTGCAATTCACCTGAGTAGAACGTCTGAAGACTACTGCTACTGTTACTACGACTGTGTGATTCGAGATTCAGAAATTGAGGTTGGCAGAGGTGTGCTAACTTTTTTAACAAGAGTTGCCCGCCAATCTATGAAATATTAGTAATGCTGTCGACCATTATATAAAAGCCATATAAGGCATCTGTCAATCTCATTTCTTCACCATATAGCACATAAAAGAAGAAGAAGAGGAGGAGGAGGAGGAGAAGAGCCATATTAACTTCTATCAAGAAATAAGTTGCACATGTTATTATGTTTGTGCAATTTTATGTATCACATCAAAATTTGTAATTGTTTTTGTCCAAGTGTAATCATATATGCATGCAAACATTACAAGATCTCCTTGTACATGTGCTTGAATTCTTCTCTTTTCTTTTCTTTCTTTTATAATTTTTTTTCCTGGCTTCGCAATTTAAGCTTAAAAGAGTTTCCACTACATTTTGACTACTGAGCAGGTCTCCATAACATCCATATGCTTCAATTTGATGAGTGTTTGCTGGTATGTACATGTGAAGTGTTAAAAAGACAGTATTAGGATTAGAATACTAATAGTATTAGGAGAAAGAGTTTTTTTTATGTAATTTTAATAGTAATATATTCTCTCATTAACAGTGAAAATGGCAGTAACACCAATGGCGGTAGCACCGACAAATGGTAGGCAACACCATGGTAACAATGGAGAAGATGGTGGTGGTGTGGGTGTCGCTAGGGCCTTAGTGGCAGTGATGGTTGCAGTAGTTGTGCCGGCCATGGTGGCGGTAGTTCTGGCCATAATAGTGATGATGATGGTCGAGATGGCAACCGCAACCAAAGAAAACAGCAACGGCAGTAATGGCTCCACCGCTAGTATCAGCAGTGTCGCAGTGCCATTAGTAACAGCAACAATTGCGGGGGTGACAACAGTGGTAGTGTCAGTGGAAAATTAACAATAACACCAAAAAAAAAAGTTTACGTGGATGTCCCGAGTCCAACCTGGCTATGACGAGGGCCCAAAAAAAGGGTTAATTTCATCCACCTTATGGAAAACTACGACCTGCACACCAATATCACAATTTATCTATACAACAGACCAAACACTAAGTTCCACTGAGCGGCAACAACAGTGAATCACAAACCTTTTCAGATCAAAGGCCAGAGGTGGACAGTATCAAAAGCACAGCCATCCACAGGAAACCAGCTCTCAAGCATATTTGGAGGAACAAAATAAGCCAACCATGGATTCAGACTAACCCAAAACATACATCCATCCGGGGGAGGAACACATACTTCATCATTGTAGCCACCAGCATCATCTTGCTGGTAATCGGGTCGGCCACCATAACCACCTCCGCCACGACCTCCGAATCCACGGCCTCTACCATAACCCAGCCACCCCTACTATATCCACGACCTTGTTGTGCGCGACAGACAACAACCCAATAGAGGATCTATCAGATCTCAATCTCAGAACAATGAAATCAAAAACAAGAAGAACAACCCAATCGCAAACAAAAGATCTAACGAGGTTCGGCCAACTTGCCTACGTCCTCGGGGCAATCCACGGAGAGAGATTTCAATTAGGAAGATGATTACGATAGCTCTGGATCTCTTAGAGTACAAGAGAGTCCGCAGCTTTTCTTTCTGTAGGCTCTAAACCCTAAAAATTACAATTAGAGCTTAAATACATAACTTCCCGAAACAGCAATTATCGCCTAGATCCGACTATCGGTCGACCGGTCCGGTCGACCGACTCCCTCTCACGGTCGACCGGACCGGTCGACCGAAACAAACCGAGAGTTGGGTTTCCTGCAGACAGCTTCTCCGGTCGACCGGTCCGGTCGACCGGTCCGGTCGACCGCTCAAATCCTGTGCACATTGTGCACGTCGGTCGACCGGACCGGTCGACCGACCTCTGTCTTTTTCTGCTGCTGCTTCTTTTCCTGCCCGCTGTTCCTTCGCCTTTCGTCGTAGAATCCTTGGCAGTCTTCAACAGCACCTGGCATGACCTCATCTCCTCTACTGTACTCTCTCCGTCCTCCACCAACAATTCTCCACCTCGGTGAAGATTGTTAAATCTGAGCCGAATTCCGACTCGATAGCGGCTGCACCAACCCGGTTGCCTACGTACCCCTTGCCCAAGGGATCAAGCCGTCCGTAATTCACCCAAATGAGCTTCAGCAAGCTC
Source organism: Agave tequilana (assembly GCA_038442645.1). Taxonomy (NCBI): domain Eukaryota; kingdom Viridiplantae; phylum Streptophyta; class Magnoliopsida; order Asparagales; family Asparagaceae; genus Agave; species Agave tequilana. The sequence goes on from JAVJIF010013474.1 coordinate 29,674, forward strand.
AATTCACCTGAAGGATCTGGAGCAAGTCTTTGCAGTGTGCAAACTTTACTCCCGACACCACCTTTGTAAGCATATCGGCTGGATTCTCCAAAGTGTGAACTTTCAACAAGTCAATGTCACCTTCTTCTAGAATCTCCCGAACAAAGTGATACCTGACATCAATGTGCTTCGTCCTTGCATGGTAGACTTGGTTCCTTGCCAAATAAATGGCACTCATACTGTCACAGTGTATCTTCAAGATCTCCTGCTCCACTCCCAAGTCATCTAGCAAACCCTGAAGCCAAATCGCCTCCTTCATGGCCTCGGTCAAGGCCATATACTCCGCCTCTGTAGTCGACAACGCAACTGTGGACTGAAGTGTGGAGCGCCAACTCACCGGTGCCTGTGAGAATGTGAATACATACCCAGTAGTCGACCGGCGTTTGTCAAGGTCACCTGCATAGTTCGAATCCACGTACCCTATGCATTCTTGCTTCCCGGTGTTGTCCTTCTCAAATACGAGGCCTACATCAACAGTACCCTTGATGTACCTCAGGATCCACTTCACAGCTTCCCAATGACCCTGACCTGGATCATGCATATATCTGCTAACCATGGAAACTGCCTGTGAAAGATCCAGCCTTGTACACACCATCGCATACATCAATCTACCCACAGCATTGGCATACAGAACATGAGTCATATGCTCACGCTCCTGAACACTCCTTGGAGACATCTTCGCTGACAACTTGAAGTGCGGCGCCATTGGTGTACTAACAGTCTTAGTATCTTTCCCGATATTAAACCTCTGCAGTACCTTCTCCAGATAGCCCTTCTGAGTCAAGCTTATCCTGCCAGCATCCCTGTTCCTTGTGATCTCCATGCCCAATACTTTCCTTGCTTCCCCCAGGTCCTTCATCTCGAACTCGGACGATAAAGTCTTCTTTAGAGAATCAATTGCAGATCTTGACCTAGAAGCAATTAGCATATCATCTACGTAAAGTAGTAGATAGATATACTCACCCGATGGTAACTTGTTGTAGTACACACATGGATCGAAATGGCTTCTTGTGTACTTCTTCTTCCTGATGAAGCTGTCAAATCGTTTGTACCACTGTCTTGGAGACTGCTTCAAACCGTACAGCGATTTCTTCAGCTTACATACCAACTCCTCTTTCCCTGCAGCTTTATAACCTGTGGGCTGAGTCATGTAGATCTCCTCCTCAAGATCGCCGTGTAGAAAGGCGGTCTTCACATCAAGTTGGTCAAGGTCCAACTCGTTCTGCGCCACCAAGGCTAATAGGATCCGAATAGACGAGTGTTTAACAACTGGAGAGAACACCTCGTTGTAGTCGATTCCTTCTCTCTGTGCGTAGCCTTTAGCCACCAGCCTTGCCTTGTAGCGCACTGTATCTTCCTGAAGAGATCCCTGCTTCTTAGCAAATACCCACTTGCACCCTATGGCCTTCTTCCCCTTTGGCAACTTGGTAAGTTCCCATGTGTTGTTCTTGTAAAGAGACTGCATCTCTTCATTCATAGCCCCTTTCCATAACTCAGCTTCTGAATTGATTTCAGCTTCCCTGAAAGTAGATGGAATGGCCTCTTCAACAACTGGAAGTGCATAAGCAATCACCATGTCTGTAGTGAGCCAGCCAGGTCTCCTAGCATTCCTCCTTGGTGTTCCAACTGCAGTAGTATCTGGAACAGTACCCATGACCTGCTCCTGATCCTCTTCAACAACTTCAGCATCTTCTTCTGCAACTTGATCACCTCCCTGTGTCACCTCAGGGATGATCTTTACTGACACTGTGTCCTCTAGAGATGGTGGATTTGCATCACTCTCCACCTGCTGCAATAGCTCCTTGGTCTTGTTGGTCTCCACCTGCTGAGAGACCGTAGGCTTCATCATAGAGGCCTCATCAAATGTGACATCCCTGCTGATTATGATTTGTTGTCCTGTTGGTCCCAGATCTTGAACCCCTTGGTTCCTTTCTTGAAGCCAACAAACACTCTTTTCTTCGCTCTCGGATCCAATTTGTCTTCTCTGACATGATAGTAAGCTGGACATCCAAATATCCGGAGCACATCATAATCTTCAGTAGCTTTACCCGACCAAGCTTCAAGAGGGGTCTTCCCTCCTATTGCAGATGACGGCAACCTATTGACGAGATGGCATGCATACCCCAAAGCTTCAGCCCAGAACTTCTTTGGTAATCCTGCATTGGACAATATGCACCGAACCTTCTCTAGCAAAGTCCGGTTCATTCTTTCAGCCACCCCATTCTGTTGCGGAGTTTCCCTCACTGTGAAGTGCCTCTCTATGCCCTCATCAAGACATAGCTTCTGGAAAGGGTCTGACTTGTACTCTCCTCCGTTGTCAGAACGAAGGACCTTGACTTTTCTTCCCGTACTCCTTTCCTGATTAACCTTCCACTTCACAAACAATTCTAGGACTTCATTCTTGTGTCGCATGGTGTACACCCAACATCGCCTAGAATAGTCATCAATGAACGACACAAAATAGTGGTTTCCCCCCATTGATGCAGTCTTGGTGGGTCCCCATACATCTGTGTGAACATAATCAAGAATGCCTTCGGTGCAGTGTGAAGCTGTACCAAACTTCACCTTCGTCTTCTTGCCGATGATGCAATGTTCACACAGATCCAATTTGCAGGTCTCTGCACCCTTCAGCAGCCCTTTCCTCACAAGAGCTTGCATCGATTTCTCCCCTGCATGTCCCAGCCTCATGTGCCATAGCCGGGTTAGATCTTCCTTCTGACTGGTAGAAGCTTCCACCTGCCCTGTCACTGTACTACCCTTCAAGTAATACAAATTGTTCCGGCGGTCGGCCTTCAACACCACCATTGAGCCCTTTGTCATTTTAAGAACACCTTCTTTAATAGACACACTGAGCCCCAATGATTCCAAAGCACCCACAGAGATCAAGTTCCTCTTCAGCTGAGGTACATATCTCACTTCTTTCAGTTCCCTCACCATCCCGTCAAACATCCTGATCGGAATAGTGCCTACACCCTCCATGATGCACGGATGATCGTCGCCCATGACGACCGAACACCCCTCCAACTTCTCAAGACTGGTAAACCAATCTCGATTAGGGCATACATGATATGTAGCACCTGTGTCCAGGATCCACTCTTTATCCACCGAGTAACCTACAACAGGAGTAGTCACTGAAAAAGAGAACTCTGAAGAATCTGAATCTGCTCCATCTGCCTGTGATTTACCGCTTGTAGCCTTTGTCACCCTTGCCAGATTTGCCTCAGACTTTGATTCCTTCTTCTTCCCCTTGTACTTTGGACAGTCAACCTTCCAGTGCCCAATCTCTTTGCAGAACATGCACTGATTTTTCTTAAGATCCCTGAAGCCCGACCTAGACTTCGATCTTCCTCTCACCTCCTTACCTTTCCTCGATGAATTCCTGCCTCTTACTTCCAAAGCCTCCGCTGATGAACTAGACCGACCTGAATGTCTCTCATTCTTCCTTGTCTCATAACTCATCAGTGCTGATGACACTTCATCATAAACTAAGGTTTGCCTTCCATTTATGAATGTCATAGTGAATGTCTCATACTCCTCTGGTGGGAGTGAGTTCAGGAGAATAACTGACTTGTCTTCCTCACTTACAATGACATCCACATTTAGCAAGTCTGTAAGAAGCTTCGTATATCGGTTGATGTGCTCGTTTACTGTGTTTCCCCTCTGCATCCTGAACTGATACAGCTTACTCTTAAGTTGCAACCTAGACTCCACACTCTTTGTCAGGTACTTCTTCTCAAGAGTATTCCACAGTTTCTTCGCTGACGTCTCATGTTGTACAAGATATTTGATGTCTTGTGACAAGCATGAACGTATTAAGCCACATGCCGACCTATTCATCTTCGCCCACTCTTCCTCAGTAGTAGTGGTCTTCTTCCTCTCTAATAGGAGCGTGTCCTCGAGGTTTTGTGCATTCAATGCATCCATGACCTCACACCTCCACATCCCGAAATTATTAGTTCCATTGAACTTGACAACTTCGATCCTTGAGTGATTCATTGTTTTAACGGAAGTAGTTTCTTCTGCCATTGAGGTCTTCTTTTGATTCTCTATTTATGCGGAAGAATAATCCAATTGAAATTAGATCTTTACTCAGATAAAAAAATGAGATTTTTACCTGCCTCTTGAAACCCTAGATCGAGTTTCTCACCGGATCTACTCCAATCACTGATTCAACAAGCCCTCCTTGTGTCCTCCTGAGATCGACACACGATCTCCTCGAACACCAATACCTCTGACCTGAGATCGACACACGATCTCCACCTGATCAGATCTGGAGCCCTTCGAATTCTCAGAATCTCAAGCGTAGCCTGAAGCTCTGATACCACTTGTTGTGCGCGACAGACAACAACCCAATAGAGGATCTATCAGATCTCAATCTCAGAACAATGAAATCAAAAACAAGAAGAACAACCCAATCGCAAACAAAAGATCTAACGAGGTTCGGCCAACTTGCCTACGTCCTCGGGGCAATCCACGGAGAGAGATTTCAATTAGGAAGATGATTACGATAGCTCTGGATCTCTTAGAGTACAAGAGAGTCCGCAGCTTTTCTTTCTGTAGGCTCTAAACCCTAAAAATTACAATTAGAGCTTAAATACATAACTTCCCGAAACAGCAATTATCGCCCAGATCCGACTATCGGTCGACCGGTCCGGTCGACCGACTCCCTCTCACGGTCGACCGGACCGGTCGACCGAAACAAACCGAGAGTTGGGTTTCCTGCAGACAGCTTCTCCGGTCGACCGGTCCGGTCGACCGCTCAAATCCTGTGCACATTGTGCACGTCGGTCGACCGGACCGGTCGACCGACCTCTGTCTTTTTCTGCTGCTGCTTCTTTTCCTGCCCGCTGTTCCTTCGCCTTTCGTCGTAGAATCCTTGGCAGTCTTCAACAGCACCTGGCATGACCTCATCTCCTCTACTGTACTCTCTCCATCCTCCACCAACAATTCTCCACCTCGGTGAAGATTGTTAAATCTGAGCCGAATTCCGACTCGATAGCGGCTGCACCAACCCGGTTGCCTACGTACCCCTTGCCCAAGGGATCAAGCCGTCCGTAGTTCACCCAAATGAGCTTCAGCAAGCTCAATTCACCTGAAGGATCTGGAGCAAGTCTTTGCAGTGTGCAAACTTTACTCCCGACACCACCTTTGTAAGCATATCGGCTGGATTCTCCAAAGTGTGAACTTTCAACAAGTCAATGTCACCTTCTTCTAGAATCTCCCGAACAAAGTGATACCTGACATCAATGTGCTTCGTCCTTGCATGGTAGACTTGGTTCCTTGCCAAATAAATGGCACTCATACTGTCACAGTGTATCTTCAAGATCTCCTGCTCCACTCCCAAGTCATCTAGCAAACCCTGAAGCCAAATCGCCTCCTTCATGGCCTCGGTCAAGGCAATATACTCCGCCTCTGTAGTCGACAACGCAACTGTGGACTGAAGTGTGGAGCGCCAACTCACCGGTGCCTGTGAGAATGTGAATACATACCCAGTAGTCGACCGGCGTTTGTCAAGGTCACCTGCATAGTCCGAATCCACGTACCCTATGCATTCTTGCTTCCCGGTGTTGTCCTTCTCAAATACGAGGCCTACATCAACAGTACCCTTGATGTACCTCAGGATCCACTTCACAGCTTCCCAATGACCCTGACCTAGATCATGCATATATCTGCTAACCATGGAAACTGCCTGTGAAAGATCCGGCCTTGTACACACCATCGCATACATCAAGCTACCCACAGCATTGGCATACAGAACATGAGTCATATGCTCACGCTCTTGAACACTCCTTGGAGACATCTTCGCTGACAACTTGAAGTGCGGCGCCATTGGTCGACCGTCCCCCTGTTCTGGTTACATATGCATGCGTTCTCGCTCCTTTTGGTCTCCGATCTCTGCACTATCTCTTCCAATGAGTTAAAAAAAAACTCTACCATCAAGTTTTTATCTCCTCTCCCTACAATTCTCCACCTCGGTGAAGATTTCTCAAATCTGAGCGAAACTCAACACAGTACATGTTGACTCAAAAGGGGCTACCCTAGGTGGCTGCCTACGTACCTTACCCAAGAGATCAAGGTATCCGTAGTTCATCCAAACAAGCTCTACCGAGCTCAAGCAACTGGAAGGATATGAAGTAACTCTTTACAATGTGTAAATTTCACTCCCGAAATCACCTTAGTAAGCATATCAGCGGGATTCTCCTTTGTGTGAACCTTTTGTAGCTCAATGTCACCTTCATCAAGAATCTCCTGGACAAAGTAAAACCTGACGTCAATGTGCTTCGTCCTTGCATGATACACCTGGCTCTTTGCCAAATAGATAGCACTTATGCTATCATAGTTGACCTTCAACAGATCCTGATCAATCTCAAGGTCATCGAGCAACCCTTGAAGCCATATTGCCTCTTTTATTCCCTCCATCATGGCCATGTACTCGGCCTCTATAGTAGACAATGCAACAGTAGACTGTAGAATAGAGCGCCAACTCACCGGTGCTTAGGGCAATGTAAACACATTTCCCATTATAGATCGACATTTGTTGAGGTCTCCCACATAGTCAAAATCAACATATCTGGCACACTCCTGCTTACCCATAGAATCCTTCTCAAATACTAATCTAACATCTATGGTACCATTGATGTACCGTAACCCACTTTACTATCTCCCAATGACCCCTTCCGAGATCATGCATATATATGCTAATCATTGAGACAGCTTGTGACAAATCAGGCATTGTACACACCATTGCATACATTAAACTACTAACTGTGCTAGTATATGGCATGCGAGTCAGGTGCTCAAGTTCTTCAACAGTAATAAGAGACATAGTGACTTTTAACTTGAAATGAGGAGCCAATGGTGTACTTACAGATTTCATATCACCGTTGATATTGAACCTCTGAAGTTCCTCTCTCAAATACTCTTTTTATGTCAAGCTAACCTTACCACTCCTTCGGTCTCGCTCAATCTCCATGCCTAGTACCTTATTCGCTTCACCAAGATCCTTCATCTCGAACTCGAAAGATAAGTCTTTTTTCAATTTATCTATTACGAATCTGCTCTTAGAAGCGAAGAGCATATCGTCTACATACAACAGTAGATTGTTGTACTCTCCACCGGATAGCTTATTATAATAAACACATGGGTCATAATGGCTACGTGTGTACCTTTTATCTCTTATGAAACTGTCGAAATGCTTGTACCACTGCCTAGGAGACTATTTTAACCCATACATCGATTTCTTCAGCTTGCATACTATATTCTCCTTTCTTATAGTTTTAAACCCCATCGGCTTAGACATATAGATCTCTTCTTTAAGATCGCCATAGAGAAAAGCGGTCTTCACATCGAGCTGGCCAAGTTCCAACCATATTGTGCTACTAGCGCCAGCAAAATCTGAATCGACGATTGCTTCACAACAGGTAAGAATACCTCATTGTAATCAATGCCTTCTCGTAGTGCATAGCCTTTAGCTACCAATCTATCTTTATAGCGTACAGTATCACCTTTGAGAGATCTCTGTTTCTTTGCATATACCCACTTACAGCCAATTGTCTTCTTTCTCTTGGGCAACTCTATTAGTTCCCAAGAGTCATTCTTGTAAAGAGAAATTATCTCTTCCACCATGGCATCTTTCCACATCTTGGATTCTGAACTGATTTTAGCTTTTATAAGTAGACAAGATCGCCTCTTCAATGATTAGGAGAGCATAGGCCACAATCATATTTATAGTGAGCCAATTAGGCTTACGTAGATTTCTCTGGTTCTTCCAACTGTAATGGATTCATAGACATCACCCATAACATGTCCTTGATCCTCATCATCATCATCAGTATCCTGAGCGGCTATATGCTCACTACCCTGTGTCACCGTGGGTGTGATCTCCAATGATACCAATCTTTCCAGATACGGTGAAGTAGCATCGCTCTTCACCTGCTGTGATACCCCTTTGATCTTCTCAATATCCACCTGCTGAGAGATTGCAGGCTTCAGCATTAAAGCCTCATCAAATGTGACATTTCTGCTGAGGATAAACTTCTTATCCTTAGGATCCCAAATCTTGTAGCTTTTTACTCTTTTCTTGAATCCTACGAACACACCTTTCTTCGCTCTTGGGTCTAACTTGTCTTCCCTAACATGGTAGTAAGCTGAACACCCAAATACTCTTAGCGAATCATAATCATGAGCAGCTTTCCCAGACCAAACTTTCAGAAGAGTTTTACCGCCTATCGCAGACGAAGGCAACCTGTTAACGAGATCGCAAGCATATGCCAAAGCCTCAGCCCAAAAATTCTTTGATAATTCGGCATTGGATAACATACATCGGACCTTCTCTAACAAGGTCATCCTTTCGGCTATCCCGTTTTGTTATGGTGTTTCCCTTACTGTGAAGTGCCTTACTATGCCATCATCACGGCATAGCTTTAGGAAAGGATCACTCGTATACTCACCTATGTTATCTGACCAAAGTATCTTGATCTTCTTTCCCGTGCTTTTCTCTGTATTCTTCTTCTACTCCACAAACTGTTGGCCCAAAGGCCTATCACCCTAGTTTTGATGATGATCAACTCATGAAGTTATGTTTACTAATGATCTTGTGTTTAATTAGTGACAGATTTGTTATCAAGATCTTAGTAGGTGTGGAGCTTCAATAAAGGATTTAAAGTCAAGTTTTGGAGCTAGCACCGGTTGATTCAAGAGCTTGTGCATCAAGATCACATCAAGTACTCAAGAGGAGTCTAGCTCTATGGATCGAGTTTGGACCAAGTCAAGAAGATGAGAAGCCTTCAAGTGAAGACTTCAAGAAGATGAAGACTTGTGTCTAGGTATAAGATTTTGTTTTTTTTTGTTTTAGAGTAAAATGTAAAGGATAGATAGTTGGTGGATTGCTCAAGTATTATATCACACACACACTCTTGATAGAATTGTTTTCATAAAAGAATTTTTGTTTTAGAAAAGATTTTTTCTTTGTGACAAAATATTGTTAGGATTTTGGTGATTCTCATGTACTTATCTTTTAACCAAAAATCAAGTTTAGAGCTTTATGACAAAAACATAGATATTTCATCTTGATTGTGTAGTGGATCATATCCATACACACTATGCCTTAAAATGTATTAGTATATCTTGTTTTTGTATTTGATGAAGATTTGGAAAAATATGTTTTGGAAAATATTGTTTTGGAAAATACAGTTTTTATCTTGAGCCTAATATTTCCAAGTTACAAAAATAGTCCAATCTTTTATAACATGCCTTGATTTTGTGCAAGCATGTTTGTTTATCAAAGTATATTGGTAAAACTATTTTTGTAGATTTTTAAGTATTTTATGGGATTTTATTTGAGCCAAAAAGACCATGTTTTAAATCCCAGAAAACTGTTTCAGGCTTCAGATAAGTCGACTTGCCTCCTATATATAGTCGACTAATCCTGAAGTCGGCCGACCGGACTGGTCGACCGACGTGCACAAACGTGCACGCCTATGTGTACTGGAGGACGGCCGACCGTGCCGGTCGACCGCTCCAGAGAGCAGTGCTCTCTGGAAAGTTCGGCCGACCGCACCGGTCGACCGACAGAGAGTTAGACTCTCAGCTCCAGTGGGTCGGTCGACCCAGGCGGTCGACCGTGGCTCCAACGGTCAGAAATCCGACCGTTGGCGGTCGACCGCACCGGTCGACCGGCAGTTCTGACAAAGCCTCAACGGCTAGTTTTTGACAGCCTATATATTTGGGGGTTTGTGGACTGTTTTGCAAGAAGATTTTGGAGTCTCTTAGAGCCAGTTTTTCCCAGTCTTTTAAAAGGATTTTCTCCACAAAATAGAGAGCAAATATTTCCTATCTAAAGGGAAGTTTTATCAAGAGTGTTTTAAGTGATTCTTTGAGTTTTCCTCTACCACTCTCATCCTTGTTTTTCTCACACCACACTTGAGCTATCCATTGATTATTCATCCTATAGGTGTGTTGTACTGAGATTATTTTTAGGTGATCAAAGTGTTGTGATCACCAAAGACTTCATTTGTTGCTTTGAGGAGGCGGACGTGTGTGTCCGTGTTGTTTTGAATTCGGGTGCGGACTCGGTTGTTTCGAGGTGCGGCCTCGGCAAGCTAGTGAGCTTGCGGTGTGTACGGGACTAGAGAGTCCGAGGGCTTGTAGGTGTTGCGACACCGAGGAGAGATCCATTGGGATCTTGCATAGTGGAAATCCTTCGTGTGTCGAAGGCGGGGATATAGAGCAAGTGTGCTCGAACCTCGAAACAAACCCTTTGTGTTTGCGATTGCTCTCTCTCTCTCTCTCTCTCTTTGTCTCTTATTATATGTTGCCTGTGTTTATTGTTCATCTTTATATGCTAGATATATATTGTGTGCTTTATTGATATACTTGCTTGGGATTGTTTGCTAACACTTGTATTCAACCAAGAGAGCCAACGCGGCACCTCAACCCATTCAAGGGGAATCTAGAGTTTGTCCAGAGCCCTTCACGGGGAATTCGGCAATACTCTTGTGTTATACATAGTGTATAGTGTAAAAGTTTTTGTTTGGTCATAATTATTTTTAGCTTCCGCATTATTTGCATAATTCATCATTAAGTGACCATTAGATTAGCCTTCACCTATTCACCCCCCCCTGTAGGTGAATCTACATAAACAATTATAGGACTTCTCCTTTGTGCTTCATGGTATATACCCAATATCGCTTAGAATAATCATCTATAAAGGTCACAAAGTAGTGGTTATCTCCAATTGATACCATTTTGGTAGGTCCCCAAACATCGGTGTGAACATAATCCAGAATCCCCTCGGTGCAGTGAGTCGTTGTGCCGAATTTTACCTTGGTCTTCTTTCTGATGACGCAATATTTACAAAACTCTAACTTGCAGGTTCTGGCACCTTTCAACAGATCTTACTTTTCAAGAGCTTGCAAAGACTTTTCATATGTATGTCCGAACCTCATATACCACAGCCTGGTTGAATCATCATCTGAATCTGTAGAAGTTGCCACTTGACATGTAATTATACTACCCTTCAAGTAGTAGAGATTATTTCGACAGACACCCTTTAAAACCACCATTGAGCTTTTGGTCATTTTGAGAACACCATCTCTTATAGATATCTCAAGACCCAATGTTTCTAAATCACCAATTGAGATAAGATTTCTTTTAAGTTGAGGTACATACCTCACTTTTTTCAATTCCCGCACCATCCTATCAAATATCTTGATTTGGACTGTACCTATTCCTTCCATGTTACATGGGCGATCAGCATCCATGATAACAGAACATCCATCTAGCTTCTCAAAGGTAGAAAATCAATCCCTATTTGGGCATACATGATAGATAGCTCCAGTATCTAAGATCCACTCAGAGTCTCAAGTAACCAACAATAAGAGTAGTAACAGAGAAAGAGAATACCGATTAGTGTGAGTCTGATCCACCTGCATGCGAAGTACTGGCATGAGTACTGACCAGTGTGTGAGATTTGCCTTGGTCTTTGACTCCTTCTTTTTACCTTTAGCCTTTGGACAATAAATCTTTCAGTGCCCTAACTCTTTACAAAAGGCGCACTGGTTCTTCTTCAGATTCCTGAAACCTGGCTTGGACTTTGACCTCTCACAATCACATTTGCTCTTCTGACTGAAACTCCTGCCTCTTACTGCCAACATCTCTGCTGATGTACCCTCAGAAAAAGATAGTTTATCATGCCTCTAATTAGTCTCTAAATATACATATTTCAACCACATCATCATATTTATTAAATATGAAATTCTGTTAATAATACCTCTCTTGTATATTTCTAGGTCGATGGAATGAAATGAAGAAAAAGTACAAAATCCCATTTATTTGGTGATTTAAAACCTACACATATAGCCATTGATTTTGGAGGGTGAATCTGTCAAAACTGGGTGCCCATATCCAGAAATCAGGAGGTACAGCAAATAGGGCGACAAATTAACAGCACGTGGCAGGTGGCGCCGCGCGTACAGTGCCTTTATGGCTGCGTCGGAAACGCGGCATGGCCACGTTTCTACAGCCATAGCTTTGGCCTCATTTTCGCGGCCATAGCTTAGAGCCGCGCGTCATGATTTGACGTGCGACTCTGTACACTCTCCCTGGCGCCCCCTTTGGCCTATAAATACCCCAAGATTTTCTGAACAGAAGGAGGAGGAGTTTTTAGAAGAGTTTGGAGGGTAGTTTTTAGGGTAGTTTCTTTCTTTAGTTTAGGTTAGATGTTCTTCTACTTCTTCTTTTGTATTTTTTATTTCTTATAGATCTTGTAATAGGGAAGAGAGTAGTAGATAGGATGAAAGTAAGAGTTCTTGTAATAATGGAAGGTGACAATCTGTGAAAGGTACTCCATTTATCTCTCCTTATTTTCTTCTCTCTAACTCCTTTTACATGCTTAGCTAATTTTCTTTCCTGCCAACTAACTACTAACCACTAACTTGCATACTCCTTACTTGATAATCTACATGAATCTAATATCCTCTACTTGGCCTTGCTCTTGCAAGAGCCATTAATGGCTCATGATGATGGATTCTAACACTCTAGCATCTTAACTCTCTAACAAGCTAACATTACTTTATTTCATGCTTGTTCTTATTTAGTTTTGATAGTTTAAGTGTGGCTTTTGTTGTTGTGGAGTTTGGATGTGATGGGTTATCTTATGGGTCATGCCTTGAAACGCTCTTAAACCGAGGACTAGTGATGGTCAAGGATACATGTGAGGCAACTATCACTAAGAGGTTAGCATGGTTAGTGGAGCCATTAGTAGTTAATAACCATAAGTTTTCTTTTATTTTTATTTTGTTTTAGAAATAAATACAAAAATCACAAATACCTTCTCTTCTTTGTTTCTATCTTAGTTTCTATCGTATACTTCTCTTTTCATTCTTTGTTTTCTTTTCTTTTCATTTTTTAAAGCATAAAAGAACCGTTAGCATACACATGTGTTGGCCCAGAGGCCCTTCACTCTAGTTTTAATGATAATTAACTCATGTAGTTATAGTTTACTAATAATCTTGTGATATTTAGTTTTAGATATTTGAGCAAGATATTAGTAGGTAATTAGTTTCAACAAAGGCATTTTGGAGCTTTCACATAGTGATTCAAGAGCTCGAGCGTCAAGTTCTTATCTAGCATTCGGTTGGAGTCAAGCTCGGTGGATCACGTTTAGATCGAGTCGACTTGGAGACGGAGTTCTACAAGAAGACATCGATTTATTTTAGTATAGATTGTGTTTAGATCATTGTAAAGATTAGATAGTGTGATATGCTCAAGTTCATAATGTTGGCCCAAAGGCCCATCACTATAGTTTTGATGATGATCAACTCATGTAGTTATAATACTAACGATCTTGTGTTTAATTAGTGACAGATTTATGATCAAGATCTTAGTAGGTGCATAGCTTCAACAAGGATTTGAAGTCAAGTTTTGGAGCTTGCACGGTGTTTAGACCAAGTCAAGAAGGCTTCAAGTGAAGACTTCAAGAAGATGAAGACTTGTGTCTAGGTTATTTTTAGAAGATTTTATTTTTAGATAAAATGTAAAGGATAGAATAGTTGGTGGATTGCTCAAGTATACATATACACACACACTCTTGATAGTTTTGTTTTTACAAAAGATTTTCTATTTTAGAAAATACATGTTTGATTTTTGGTATTCAAGTTTAACCAAAATCATGTTTAGTGCTTAATGTCAAAAACATAGATCTTTCACCATGTTTGTGTAGTGGATCATATCCATACACACTATGCTTCAAATGAGTTTAAATATTTTGTTTTTGTATTTAGTGAAGTTTTAAAAAAATAAGTTTTGAAAAATCAAGTTTGGAAATACAGTTTTCATTTTTAAGCCAATTTTTCCAAATTACAAAATAGTTCAAATCTTTTTTAACATGTCTTGATTCTGTGCAAGCATGTTTTTTTATCAAAGTAAAGTGTTAAAACTATTTTTTGAGGAGGCGGTCTTGCGGGTTCGCGGTGGTTTAGAGTTCGTGTGTGAACTCATAGTTTGAGGTGCGTCCTCGGCGAGTTAGTGGGCTCGCGGTGTGTACGGGACTAGGGAGTCCGAGGGCTTTTAGGTGTTGCGACACCAAGGAGTGATCCATTAGGATCAAACATAGTGGAAATCCTTCGTGTGTCGAAGGCGGGGATGTAGAGCAAGTATGCTCGAATCTCGAAACAAATCCCTTGTGTTTGCGATTGCTCTCTCTCTATCTCTTGTTTATTTCTTGCATGCTTAAATTGTGTTCATCTTTATATGCTTGATATATCTTGTGTGCTCATATTGATATACATGCTTGGGTTTGTTTGCTAACACTTGTATTTAACCAAGAGAGCCAACGCGGCACCTCAACCCTTATCTAGGGGAATCTAGAGGAGTTAGTCCAGAGCCCTTCACGGGGAATTCAGCTACACTCTTGTGTTATACGTAGTGTTTAGTTTAAATAGTTTGTTTAGGTCATAATAGTTTTTAATTCCGCATTATTTGACATTAAGTGACCATTAGATTAGCCATCACCTATTCACCCCCCCTCTAGGTGATCCTTCACATAATACACACACAAGTTTCATGTTTTGGATTTTCGGTTTAAACCGATCTTTGTTTTTAAGTCAAAAACATAGATATGCTATCTTTCATGTATATTGGTTTCTATTCATATACAACATGCTTCAAAATTGTTTAAATATTATATTTTATATTTATATGTGTTTTGGAAAAATTGGTTCCAATTCAAAAATCCAAGTTTCGGAAAATACGGATTTTGGTTTAAAGCAAATTTTCAAGAACACAAAAATGGTTCAAATTGTTTGTAATATGTGTTGAATTTTTGTCACACATATTTGTTTTTTAAATATCTTATAAGAACTAATTTTTGTGAAATTTATGTGATTTTATGGGATTTATTTGAAGTTAAAAAGTTGAGTTTTCATATCCCAAATTACCTGGACTGGCTGTCTGCCGGTCGATCATAGCAGTAGTCGGTCGATCAATGTGGTCGACCGACGTGCACAAGAGTGCACGCCAGTTTGAGCTGGTGGGCCGGTCGACCGGGTTAGTCGATCGTCCAGAGAGCCCTGCTCTCTGGAAATGGCCCCGGTCGACCGTGCCAATCGACCGGCAGAGAGTTCTGCTCTCTGTATCCAGTCTCGGTCAACCGAGTCAGTCAACCGAAGGCACAATGGTTAAAAATTTGACCGTTGGGGCTGGTCGACCGGAAGGGCAAATCTGCCCTTTCCAGCTGCCAATGGGCAGATTCATTTGGGGTTATAAATACCCCCCATTTGAGTTTGTTTTTAATAAATTTTTCAAGAGCAAAATTCTCATTCTTTCTAGTGTTTTATTATAAGTTCTCAAAAGAGTTTTAGAGCCAAAAGATTTTATCTTTATTTATTTTAAAGGGTTGAAAAAATCAAGAAACGGAGAAGTCTTTGGGATTGATTTTTGATCTTTATTTCCATTATATTCTAGAAGTTTTCCCAAGAGCTTTTCTTTGTGTTTTTGATTTCAAACTCTTTATTTCTCACACTTGAGCTTATCTATCTATCCTATCTATAGGATCATTCTTTTGTGAGAAAGAATTGGTTTATGGTTGAGAGAGGCCACCAAGTTATAAACCCTCCTTGATTTGTGATATCCCTCTAATGAGAGGTGATTGTGTGGTATCCCTCTAGTGAGAGGTGATAGTGGAGGTTGTGTTGGAATCCCTCAAGTGTGAGGTGATTGTGGTTGTTTGGCTAAATGCCTATCCCTCTAAGTGTAGAGGTGATTTGAGTTGTGTCTTGCCTCTAAGTGTAGAGGTTATATTTGTTGAGAGAGGAGTTGTGTACTCCCAATTGTATTTACCCAAATCCTCAGTGGAGGTTCCTTGTGTGGGAAGTCCTATGTGAACGAGTTAGTGAAAATCCTTCTGTGTGAAGGCGGGGACGTAGAATTGTGTTCTCGAACCTCGAAACATATCTTTATGTTTGCGTTTGATCCACTTTCTCTAACTCTCTCTCTCTTATATTATGCTTGCATTGTTTCATATTGCTCATTCATATTTATATGCTTGGTATTGATTGTGTGTATACCTCACTTGTGTTTAACCAAGAGAGCTTCATATACCACCTCAACTCTTATTCAGAGGAATCAAGAGGAGTTAGTCCAGAGCCCTTCACCGAGAATTCGGCTATACTCTTTGGTTACACTAAGTGTGTTGCATTAAGTTTTTAATTCTACATTATTTGTCATTAGATTAGCCCTACACCTATTCACCCCCCTCTAAGTGTACTTTCAATCGGTATCAGAGCCTACGCTCCTGATATTAGGTTTAACCACCTAGGAGTCAGAACTTAGTTTGTTAATCTAACATTTGCTTTGCACACATATTGTTTGCACTCATGGATAACCCTCCCATGTTTGATATCTCTAAAATTGATACATGGAAGGTTAGGATGAGTTGGCATTTAAAAGTCATAGGTTATAAAGTTTACCTTGCCATTACCAAGGAATCTTACCTTAATAATAACATGCATATAGAGGCCAATGCACTAGCCCTAGAGGCACTTAGAAAATCACTTAGCAAAGAATATTTAAATATAGTTTCTCATTGTAATTCCGCCTTTGCAGTGTGAAACATCTTGACCTCTCTAAAGCTTCAATTGCCAATCCAATGGAGAAGGAATCTAGTGGAGAAGAATCCGACCAACATCGCTACATGGTCTAAGAGAATGACTTCCTTGAGATACATTCGGATACTCAACTAGATAGTGCTAGTTCTTCTTGTGATGATTATGTTGATCCTGATGCATTGAATGAAGAGCTATCTATTATTTGTGAGAACCTCTTTGAAAAATGTAAAGTTTTGAAAAAGAAAACTTTTAAATTAACTAAAGAAAATAAGGACTTGTCTTCAAAATTTGATATTATTTTGCAAGAAAGAGATGAGATTTCTAATGAAAGGGATTCATTGAAATCTAAACTTGATCTTGTCCTAAATGAAAACAAGACTTTGAAAAGTAAAAATGATTGTGAAAGTGTTTTAAAGAAAAACGAGGATTTAACTTTAAAACTTGATTTTGTTGTAAAAGAAAATGAATCTTTGAAAAATAAAATTTCTTCTATTTCAAAAGAGCTAAATTTGTTTTCAAAGAAAAATACTACTTTGCAAAATGATATTGATTCACATATTTGCCATGCTAGTATAGCTTCACCTTCTAGCTTAACTATTACATACTTCACTTCTTCTTCCATTATTAAAAATGATATAAATATTTTAAAGAAGAGTGTTGATTGTTGGACTCCACTTTGAGCCAATGTGCTATGGACCACACATGGTTGGAATCCATGTTTTGAAAGAAACAAGTTCCAAATATGCATGCACATCATACACGGCATACACTTGCTCCTCACGTTCACACTCATAACACAATGTATGCTCATGTGTATGAAAAAACACCTAGAGGGGGGGTGAATAGGTGTTAGTGCTAATCTAGAACTAAATGCAAAACTAAGTGCGCTAAATGCGGAAGCTAATGCAAATTTTACAGCACACTTAATACAATCAACAAGTGTAGCTGAATTCCCTGTGAAGGGCTCTGGACTAACTCCTCTTGATTTCCCTTGAATGGGTTGAGGTGCTATGTGAAGCTCTTGTTGATTAAGTACAAGTGAGGCACACACAAACAACCAAGTATATAAGATGATATATCAATATGAATATATGCAAGACACAAATGCAAGCAATATATGATATGGCAATATGAATTATGCTCAACACAAGCAAATATGATATGATGTTATGAATGATGCTTTGCACAAATAAATGAGAGAGAGTTGAGAGATATTGGATCAAACGCAAACACACGGATATGTTTCGAGGTTCGAGCCCCTAGCTCTACATCCCCGCCTACACCACCGTGTAGGATTTCCAATCCACTATAACGTCCACCGAGGACTCCCACCGAGGGAACCTTCACCAAGAAGGATTTTTATAACAAGGGAGTACCGAACTCCTCTCTCAAACAACCGCCTCACAACCGAGGGTAGGCCCGTAGCCAAACAACAACAACAACAACCAACACCTCTACCGAAGAGGGTTACAACCAAACTCCACCTCTCTCTAGAGAGAGCAAACTAACAACCCAATTACACAACCTCAACCTCTACCAAAGAGGGAGCAACCAAGAAATCAAGGGTTTACAATAGGTGGTCTCTTTCAACCACAAACCTCTCTCCTTTTTCTTTTTCCACAAAACAAAAGATCCTAATAGATTAGGATAGAAGATAGCTCAAGTGTGAAAACAAGGTGTTTGGAAAACAAGCAACAAAGAAAAACACTTGGGAAAATTCTTGCAAAGGATATAGAATGAAAACCAAGACAAATCTCCCAAAATCCTCTTTTCTTTGATTTTTCCAAAAACCTAAAAACAATAAAGATTGAAAGATTAAAGCCCCAAATACTTTTGAAAACACTTTAAAAACACTTAAGAAGGTCTGGAATTTTTGCTCTTGAAAACTTCTATAAAAACTATGAAGAAATGGGGTATATATAGCCCCAATACAAAACTAGCCGTTAGAGCTGAGCTGGCAGCTCTGACAGGCAGCGGTCGACCGGCCCGGTCGACCGCCAACGGTCAGAATTGTGACCGTTGGGCAACCACGGTCGACCAGCCCGGTCGACCCAAACAAACAGAGAGCTCTACTCTCAGACCGGTCGACCGTCCCGGTCGACCGTCCCACTGTCTCCAAACGTGCACAGATTTGTGCACGTCGGTCGACCGACCCGGTCGACCGACTTCAGCCTAGTCGACTAGGTCAGTTGACTTAGTCGACTAATAGAAGCCTGGAACAGAAACTGGGTCAGAAAAACTGGGAAAATTATTTTTCTAAAAATCTTTTAACACTTCTAAAAATCACCAAAAATAGTTTTATCATTTTATATTGAAACACAAACAAGTGATAAAAATTTCAAGACATATATCAATCATATCAATTCATTTTCGAGTCTTGCAAATTTTATCAAAAACAAAACTTGTATTTTTATCAAACTTGATTTTTCAATACATGAATAGGATAGTCAAAATAAGTTTGTCTAGCAAGTTTAAAGCATGTATGTATATTTAGAACATATCTAATATACATAGAAATAAAGTAAACTTGTTTTGATCTACTATTCATGAAAACTAAATCCAAAACATAAATCTTTTGTGTGTTGTGCACTTGAGCATATCAACTATACTAAACTTTACAAATGGATCTAAAACACACTATCTAAACTGTGGATACCTAAGTCTACTTGATGGTCTTCATCTTCAAGTAGACTTGCTCCAAAACTCCATCCATGGGCTAGGCAAGGTGTGATCTTGAAGTTTTGGCCCTGGAATCATCATATGAAAAGCTTCTAAGCTCCTTGTTGAAGCTAATCACCAACTAATATCTTGGTTAATGATCTGAAACTTAAACAACACAAGATTATTAGTAAACATAACTACATGAGTTAATCATCATCAAAACTAGGGTGGAAGGCCTTTGGGCCAACAGTGTACACATGTACACATTGTGAATGTAAGGGTCACCTTACTAAGTTTTGTTATGATAGAGTACATGATGTAAATTTAGCAAATAAATTTGTTTGGGTTAGAAAATGAGCTAACTCCTATGGATCCAAAAGAGTATGGGTACCAATGACCACTCCTATTTTATTTGATATAGGTGTAGGCTCTCACTTGACGTGAGAGTGATGGTGCCTTAAAGTGGATACGTTCCGAGCTTAATGATGACTAATTTGGATGCATCACTTTCAAGGGGAGTTTAGTGAAAGGACCACCATGGTTTGGAGAGAGAGAGTTGTCCTCATGGTTTTGGTAAGATCTCTTACTCCCATTTATGTTTGCATACTTTTAGATCATTCATTTGTAGCATGTCTTGTTTTAATACTCATTATGCCATATGCCATACTTATTAGACTATTGATATACATATATAGTATGTGAGATCACCTATGTTTATATGGACCCATATTTTGTGTTCTCTCCATAGTTTAGCTATTATGTATATCATAGCTCTAATAACATTAGTATTTATATAATGATCATATGAGTTTTGTTTTGATGTTTCACATTTTAACTACTTGTTTTAAATGTATCCTTCATTAAAACTTAACTATATGCTTGCACAACTAGTGAGCCACAAATAGATTATTATATGTTTGTGCCTTATTGTTTATTTATACCCATTAGATGTACTAGCATTACCTAGTTTTGATGACTCATGCATTTTGACTTGTATTCCTATTTTTGTGCATGTTTTTCTTGTTTATGATTAGCTTCATGTATATGTCCATTTTGTCCTAACTAATAGTTATACATATACATTCTTGAGCCACTTGCCTTCATGCATAATATTTTGTGGACTCGTTCATATTTGGATATATATGTATACTCTACTTTGTACAAAACATACATATGTCTTGAAGTTGTATTATTGAAAATTAAATTTTAATGATTTTTTTTTTTTTTCGTTTATAAAGGAATTTCACGTTGAGCTTATTGCCTATTTTCATAACTTTGTATTTCACATTCATCATTCTTGTTTACTCATGATTTGTTTTCATGAGACTATATGTGCTTATAGACCTTTGAGTATTTGATGATCATGTAATTTTCATGTTTCATGGATATTCTCTTATTTTATTCTTTACATGAAGGATTTCGTACTAGTTTACAATTTTATCATAAAACTAGTTGCATATTCTTCATTTTGGTAGAATCTTCAATTGTGCTAAAACTATTTTCAAACTTATTTTTGAAAACCCCTACCCATTAAAGGGCGGTTGGTTGGGCGATCATGCCTTGTATGCATTACTGAAAATCAATTTAAACTTGTGCATGAAATGGGTGGTAGGAAGTATGAGTTATACACTTGATTCTCATTGTGTTTTCAATTGGTATCACAATTGATATTTATTTTGTATACTCATATTTGTTTCTATATATGTATGCTTCAACTTCAAACTGTTGGCCCAGAGGCCTTCCACTCTAGTTTTGATGATGATTAACTCATGTAGTTATGTTTATTAATAATCTTGTGATTTTAGTTTCAGATCATTTAGCAAGATATTAGTTGGTGATTGCTTCAAAAAGAGGAGTTTGGAAGCCTTCACTTGGTGATTCCCGTACCCGAGCATCAAGATCATACCTTTGCACTCGGTGGATCATGAGTTTGGGATCGAGTCGGCTTGAAGATGAAGATCATCAAGAAGATTTAGGTATCCTAGTTTTAGTTTAGTGTGTTTTAGATCCATTTGTAAAGATAAGAATAGTTGATATGCTCAAGTGCACAACACACACGTTTTATGGATTTTGGTTTTCATGAATAGTTTAGATCAAATAAGTTTGCTTTGTTTTTATGTATATTAGATGTACTCTATATACATACATGCTTCATATCTTAGACAAACTTATTTTGATATGTCTATTCATGAGTTTTAGGAAAAATCAGATTTCCTATTGAAAAATTCAAGTTTGGTAAAATACAGTTTTTGGTTTTTGGTAAAAATGATAAGACACAAAAATGTTTCAAATTGCTTGACATTTGAGTTGAAATTTTTATCACATGTTTATATATCAATGCAAAATGATAAAACTATTTTTGTGTATTTTTAGAAGATTTATGAGATTTATTACAAATATTTTTAACCCCAGTTTCTGACCCAGAACAGTGGCTGACAGGCCAGGTCGGTCGACCGCACGGTCGACCGAACCAAGGGCCGGTCGACCGTGCGGTCGACCGACGTGCACAGCCGTGTGCACGTCTGGCAGACACAGTGGGCCGGTCGACCGGACCAGAAAGCTTTGCTCTCTATATCTGGGCGGTCGACCGGGCGGTCGACCGGGCTGCTCCAATGGTCATATTTATGACCGTTAGCGGTCGACCGGGTGGTCGACCGTCAGCCTGTCAGGCTGACAGATCAGCCTAACGGCTAGTTTCTTGTGGAACCTATATATACCCCATTTCTTGGAGGTTTTACAAAAGATTTTTTAGAGCCAAAATTTCCAGACTTACTCTACTATTTTAAACAAGTTTCAAAAGAGTTTTGTGCCAAAAAGATTTATCTTTGTATTGTTTTAGGTTTTTGGAAAAATCAAAGAAAATAGTATTTTGGGAGATTTGTGTTTGTTCTTCATTTCTATTATCTTCAAGAATTTTCCCAAGATTACTTCTTTGAGTTTTTATTTTTCAAACACCTAGTTTTTTTCACACTTGAGCTATCACCTATCCTATTCTATAGGATCATTTGTTTGTGGAAAAGAGAGATTGTTTGTGGTTGAAAGAAACCACTTGTTGTAAAAACCCTTTTCATTGTTGGGTTGCTCCCTCTTTGGTAGAGGTTGAGGATTGTGGTTTGCTCCCTCTAGTGAGAGGTGGAGTTGTGGTGTTTGGATCCCTCTTCGGTAGAGGTGATTGTGTTTGTTGTTGGCTACGGGCCTTATCCCTCTTCGGTAAAGGTGATTGAGTTTGTTTGTTGGCTACGGGCCTTATCCTTCTTCGATAGAGGTGGATTGTGGTTGTTTCGCTATGGGCCTACCCCTCGGTTGTGAGGTGGTGTTTGAGAGAGGAGTTCGGTACTCCTATTGTTGTAACAAATCCTCCTCGGTGGATGTTCCCTCGGTGGATAAGATAGTGGATTGGAAATCCTTCTCGGTGAAGGCGGGGACGTAGAGCTAGGGGCTCGAACCTCGAAATATATCTTTGTGTTTACGATTGCTTTTGTTCTTGCTCTCTATTGCGCGTTTGATCCATTGTCTTTTAAACCTCTCTCTTTATTTGTGTTGTGCATCATTCATATCATTCATATCTATTTGCTTGTGTTGTGCCTTGCATTATTCATATTGCCTATTCATATTATATGCTTGGTTGTATTTGTGTGCCTCACTTGTACTTAACCACAAGAGCTTCATATAGCACCTCAACCCTTATCTAGGAGAATTAAGAGGAGTTAGTCCAGAGCCCTTCACGGGAAATTCGGCTACACTTATTGGTTGTATTAAGTTTTTGCAAATTTTTTTTAGCTTCCTCATTTAGTTTCTAGATTAGCCATATCACCTATTCACCCCCCCCTCTAGGTGATTTCAATTAGTATCAGAGCCTACGCTCCTGATACTTTAGGTTTAACAACCTAGGAGTGAGATCCTTATTTGCTAATCTACCATTTGCATTTGCACATTTGTTTGCTTGCACACATTTAGTTTGCACTCATGGATAGCCCTCCTATGTTTGATAATTCTAGACTTGATATTTGGAAGGTCAAGATGAGTTGCTATTTGAAGACCCTAGGCTTGCATGTCTTTCTTGTCGCTACCAAGAAATGCTATCTTGGTAATAGCAATCATATAGGGGCCAATGCACAAGCCCTTGAGGCTATTAGAAGCACGCTTTCAAAAGAACATCTTATGCTTGTTTCTAACCTTGATTCCGTTTTTGTAGTGTGGAACAAGTTGACCACAACCACCACCTCCGAGCTTCAAATACCAATCCAACAAGAGGAGGAATCTAGTGGAGAATCCGATTCTCAATGCTTCATGGTCCAAAGGAATAACTCCCTTGAGGTACATTCGGAATCTCAATTAGATTGTAGTTCTTCATGTGATGAGAATATTGATGCCCATGCCTTGAATGAAGAACTTTCTATTGTGTGTGAAAAATTAATAGAAAAATATAATATTTTGAAAAAGAAGAGTTTTGAACTTAATAAAGAAAATAAGGTTTTATGTTCAAAACTTGACATGATTTTGCAAGAGAAAGTGGAGATTTTCAATGAGAGGGATTCATTGAAATCTAAACTAGAACTTGCCCTAAAAGAAAATAAATTTTTGAAAAGTAAAAATGATTGTGAAACAATTTTGAAGAAAAATGAAAACTTGTCTTCAAAAGTTAGTTTTGTTTTAAAAGAAAATGAATCCTTGAAAATGAAAATTGCTTCTATTTCTAAGGATTTAGAAGATTGTTTAAAGAAGAATATTGTTTTGAAAAATGATATATCTACACATGTTTGTCATGCTTCACCTAGATCACCCCTTGCATGCTCCACTTCTTCTATAATTAAAAATGATATAAATTTGTTGAAGAAAAATATGGATTGTTTGGGCTCCACTTTGAGCCATTGTGCCATGAACCATACTCGTTTGAAATTTTTGTTTCGAAAGAAATAAGTTCCTATTATGCATGCACACCCTCCACGGCATACACATGCTTTCCACGGTCACCATCATCACACATTATATGCTCATGTGTACACTTGTACACATTGTGAACGTAAAGGCCACCTTACTAAATTTTGCTATGATCGTATAAATGATTGTAATTTAGCAAATAATTTTGTTTGGGTAAGAGAAGGTACTAACCCCCATGGACCCAAAAAGATACGGGTACCAAGGACCACCCCTCTTGTATTTGATGTAGGAGTGGGCTCTCGCATGACGTGAGAGTAGCGGTACCTTAGAGTGGATGCGTTCCGAGCTTCATGAAAATCATTTGGATGCATCACTTTCAAGGGATGTTTGGTGGAGGACCACCTTATTTTGAAGTCATGGAGAGTTGCCTCATAGGTTTTGGTAACGATCTCTTACTCCTTATTTATTTTTGCATGCCTTTCATGTTCATTATTTATAGCATGCTTTGATGTTTATAGATTATTATGTTAATGTCATGATTATTAGACCCTTGACATGCATGTATAGCCTTTTGAGACACCCATGTTTAATATGGACTATTTTTTTGTGTTCTCATCATTTGTTTAGCTATCATGTTTATCATAGGTTTAATAACATGTGGATTTACATAATAATCATGTTTATGTTTATCATGTTGATTTTTACCTTATTTTATGCTTCGTGTATTGATTACTTGTTTAAATGTTAGTTTTCATTAAGACTGGGATTTATACTTGTACATATAGTGGGCCACAAATAGATCATAATATGTTTGAGCTTGAACGCTCATTTGTACCCATTAGATGTGCTAGTATAGTCTAGTTTTGATGATTCATACATTTGAATTGTATTCCCATTTTATCCATGTTTTCATGTTCATATGTTTAACTTCATGTATATGTCCATCTTATCTAAACTATCAGTTATACATATACATCCTTTGAGCCACGTGCCTTCATGCATATATCTTTGTGGACTTGTTATGTTTGGATATGTATGTGTACTTTAGTTTGTATAAGACATACATATACCTTGAAGATTAAATAGTTTTGATGTTTTTCATGTTTTCATGTTTAAAGAAATTTAATCGAGCTTAATGCAAATTTTCATGATTATGATCTTCACATTTTATTTGTACACTCACATTTCTTGTTTACTCATGTGTTGTTTTCATGAGTCATATTTATGCTTCATTGACTATGAGTGTTGACTATCATGTGGATTTCTTATTTCATGAAAAATAAAATTTTTTTCCTTGCTTGAAGGATTTCGTACTAGTTAACAAGTTTTCCATTTAACAAGTTGCGTTATTCTTCATTTTGGTAGAGTTTTCAAACACACTATATTTTCAAATCTAATTTTTGGAAACCCCTACCTTCCAAGGGCGGTTGGATGGGAGATCATGCTCGTGTATGCTTTATAGTGAAAATCATTTTAAACTTGAACATGATTGGGAGAATAGGTAATATGAGATATACATTTGATATTATTATTGTTTCAATTGGTATCATTGAATTCTTTCAATTGGTATCAATATTGACATTTTTGTATACTCATATATTTTTATGTATGTATGCTTTCACTTCAAATAATATCAATTTCGATTGGTATCTAATTTTTCATACATATATATATATATATATATATATATATATATATATATTTGTTTATGCTAAGCTTGAGTTTTAATGATCATCATGTTTCAATTGATTAGTTTTCAATTGTATTCTAATACAAGTTTAGACATTGTTTTATTTGGTATTTCATAAAGGGGGAGAAAACTCGTATTTTATCTTTCAATTAATATTTGGTTTACCATTGGTTTTGTATTCCACTCTCTTATTTCATGATAGAAAATAATAATTTCAATTTGACATCATATGTTCTTAATGACAAATTCTTACAATTGGTATCATTTTGCATCAAGATGTTTATTTGAATGTTTTCAATTGGTATCAAGATGCACTACTTTGACACATTCTTAATTGGTATCAAATTTATTTTATTGAGAAAATTAAAATTGTGTTTTAATAAGAAATGTTAAAAATGTTTTGATATGATTGCATATATGCAAGGAGAGCTTAACATCTCTTCTACATATAGATTCATGTTGAGTGTATCTTATATTGAGGAGCTTGACAACTCTTCTTTATGTGATACACGTGTGTAGGGGGAGCTTCACATATCTTCTTATACATTGCATATTATGTGTTATGTGAATTAGGGCTTGTCATCCTTTCTTCATGTAATGCATATATGTAGGGAAGTTAACTTAGCGTCTTCTTCTTCATGAATGTATATCGCATATATTCTTATTATTGATTTGTTTGTTTGAACCCTTTATTGATTCTTTGTTTCGAACAAAAAGGGTAAGAAGAATGTTTTGTTTTTACTTGGACCCCTTTGTTGATGATGACAAAAAGGGAGAAGTATTTGTCGTTTATGCATGTTTTATATGCATGTTTTGTTTTATTTATTAGTTTGTTATTTAATTGTTTAATTGGTATCAAGAGTATTATTTAAGAACGTGTTTTTATTAATATCAAAAGCACATTTTATGCATGACTATGCATACATGTTTAAGAGCTTACATTGCATATTTATTTGTTTATTGCTATGCATGAGTTAAGGGGGAGCTTCTTTGAAGTTTAACTTTAATCATGCATATATAACTCCATGAGTTTTGTCATCATTAAAAAGGGAAAAATTGTTAGCCCAGAGGCCTTCCACTCTAGTTTTGATGATGATTAACTCATGTAGTTATGTTTATTAATAATCTTATGATTTTAGTTTCAGATCATTTAGCAAGATATTAGTTAGTGATCGCTTCAAAAAGAGGAGTTTGGAAGCCTTCACTTGGTGATTCCCGTGCCCGAGCATCAAGATCATACCTTTGCACTCGGTGGATCACGAGTTTGGGATCGAATCGGCTTGAAGATGAAGATCATCAAGAAGACTTATGTATCCTAGTTTTAGTTTAGTATGTTTTAGATCCATTTATAAAGATAAAAATAGTTGATATGCTCAAGTGCACAACACACACGTTTTATGGATTTTGGTTTTCATGAATAGTTTAGATTAAAACAAGTTTACTTTGTTTATGTATATTAGATGTATTCTATATACATACATGCTTCATATCTTAGACAAACTTTTTTTGATATGTCATTCATGAGTTTTAGGAAAAATCAGATTTCCTATTGAAAAATTCAAGTTTGGTAAATACAGTTTTTGGTTTTTGGTAAAAATGATATGACACAAAAATATTTCAAATTGCTTGATATTTGAGTTGAAATTTTATCACGTGTTTATATATCAATGCAAAATGATAAAACTATTTTTGTGTATTTTTAGAAGATTTATGAGATTTATTAGAAATATTTTTAACCCCAGTTTTTGACCCAAAACAGTGGCTGACAGGCCAGGTCGGTCGACCGCACGGTCGACCGAACCAAGGGTCGGTCGACCGTGCGGTCGACCGACGTGCACAGCCTTGTTCATGTCTAGCAGACACAGTGGACCGGTCGACCGGGCGGTCGACCGGACCAGAGAGCTTTGCTCTCTGTATCTGGGCGGTCGACCGGGCTGCTCCAACGCTCATATTTATGACCGTTGGCGGTCGACCGGGCGATCGACCGTTAGCCTGTCAGGCAGACAGATCAGCCTAACGGCTAGTTTCTTGGGGATCCTATATATACCCCATTTCTTAGGGGTTTTACAAAAGATTTTTTAGAGCTAAAATTTTCAGACTTACTCTACTGTTTTAAATAAGTTTTCAAAAGAGTTTTGTGCCAAAAGATTTATCTTTGTATTGTTTTAGGTTTTTGGAAAAAATCAAAGAAAATAGTATTTTGGGAAATTTGTGTTTGTTCTTCATTTCTATTATCTTTAAGAGTTTTCCCAAGATTATTTCTTTAAGTTTTTATTTTCCAAACACCTAGTTTTTCCACACTTGAGCTATCACCTATCCTATTCTATAGGGTCATTTGTTTGTGAAAAATGAGAGATTGTTTGTGGTTGAAAGAAACCACTTGTTGTGAAAACCCTTTTCATTGTTGGGTTGCTCCCTCTTTGGTAGAGGTTGAGGATTGTGGTTTGCTCCCTCTAGTGAGAGGTGGAGTTGTGGTGTTTGGATCCCTCTTCGGTAGAGGTGATTGTGTTTGTTGTTGGCTACGGGCCTTATCCCTCTTCGGTAGAGGTGATTGAGTTTGTTTGTTGGCTACGGGCCTTATCCCTCTTCGGTAGAGGTGGATTGTGGTTGTTTCGCTACGGGCCTATCCCTCGGTTGTGAGGTGGTGTTTGAGAGAGGAGTTCGGTACTCCTTTTGTTGTAACAAATCCTCCTCGGTGGAGCTTCCCTCGGTGGGAGTCCTCGGTGGACAAGATAGTGGATTGGAAATCCTTCTCGGTGAAGGCAGGACGTAGAGCTAGGGGCTCGAATCTCGAAACATATCTTTGTGTTTGCGATTGCTTTTGTTCTTGCTCTCTATTGCGCGTTTGATCCATTGTCTCTTAACCCTCTCTCTTTATTTGTGTTGTGCATCATTCATATCTATTTGCTTGTGTTGTGCCTTGCATTATTCATATTGCCTATTCATATTATATGCTTGGTTGTATTTGTGTGCCTCACTTGTACTTAACCACAAGAGCTTCATATAGCACCTCAACCCTTATCAAGGGGAAATCAAGAGGAGTTAGTTCAGAGCCCTTCACAGGAATTCGGCTACACTTGTTGGTTGTATTAAGTTTGTGCAAATTTGTTTTAGCTTCCGCATTTAGTTTCTAGATTAGCCATATCACCTATTCACCCCCCCTCTAGGTGATTTCACAAACGATATCAACTTAGATTGGTATTTACATTTCATATATATGTGTGTGTTTTGATTGTGCTTACTATATCTTTATATCTTTGAACACAAATTTGATCATGCTAAGCTTGAATTAGTCCTTAATGATAATTATTTTTAAATTGGTATCTTATACAAGCTTATGCATCGTTTCATTAGTATTTCATAAAGGGAGAGAAAATTCATGTTTTACCTTTCAATTGGTTTTGTTTACCTTTGGTATCTTACTCCACTCTTTATATTAAAAAAATTGATATCTTAATTTTCATTTAGTTTACTATGCTCCTAATGAAAATTATTTTCAATTGGTATATATTTCATTTTCAATATTGGTATTAAGAATCTTAAATTGATATTATTCTCTATTTGGTATCTCTATTGCAAAATATTTTTAGTGTTTAACCAAAAAGATTAGTTTATGTTTTTCAATTGGTATCAAAAGTGTAAAATATTTTTAATTAGTACTAATTTTTACAATATGTTTATATCTTTCAATTGATATCAAAATGTTTATTGTTTTCTTCAAAATGTTTTGTTTATTTTCAATTGGTATTATAAATTGATATCATGATTTTTCGAAGCATACCTTCATACTAAATTGATATATCTTTCAATTGATATCATAATATGTTGATTTGTATTGCTTATATGCAAGGGAAGCTTAACATCTTCTCTTTATATAGATTCATGTTGAGTGTATGTCATATTAAAGTCATTGACCTTTCTTTGGTATGTAGTACACGTGTGTAGTGGGAGCTTCACATCTCCTTTTATACATTGCATATTTTATTTTATGTGGTTAGGGTTTAGTCTTCTCTTTCATATTAATGCATGTATGCAGGGGGAGTTAACTTCACGTCTCTCCTCTTCATGAATGTATATAGCATATATACCTTTATTGTTTTGATTTATGCAAAAAGGAAGAAAAATATTATTTATGTGTTTTATTGTTTGAACCCCTTTGTTGATAAATTGACAAACAAGGGAGAGATATTTTGGAGTTTGATATATGCAGGTTTGTTTATATGTTGTTTATATGCATGTTTGTTTAAATTTGTTATCTTTTACCATTGGTATCAAAAGCATCTTTTGTTGATATTAGTATCAAGAGCATCTTTTATTGTTTTGTTGGTATCAAGAGTTTTTATTGGTATCAAGAGCAACATTATTTTTAAGAATATGTTTACTTTTAAAATAGAGTCTTTATTGGTATCAAGAGTAACATTATTTTTAAGAACATATTTATTTTAAAATTGATATCAAAAGCATGTTTAATTCATTGGTATAAAAGATCATGTTTGTTTCATTTTTCTTATTTTATGCATGTTTATGCATATCTTTGTTGAGCATTCATGACATATCTTTATTATTTATTGCTATGCATGAGTTAAGGGGAAGCTTCTTTGAAGCTTAACTTTAATCCATGCATATATAACTCCATGAGTTTTGTCATCATCAAAAAGGGGAAGATTCTTGGCCTAGAGGCCCTTCACTCTAGTTTTGATGATGATTAACTCATGTAGTTATAGTTTACCATAATCTTATGATATTTAGTTTTAGATATTTGATCAAGATATTAGTAGGTAATTAGTTTCAACAAAGGCGTTTTGGAGCTTTCACATGGTGATTCAAGAGCTCGAGCGTCAAGTTCTTATCTAGCATTCGGTTGGAGTCAAGCTCGGTGGATTATGTTTGGATCGAGTCGACTTGGAGACGGAGTTCTACAAGAAGACACCGATTTATTTTAGTATAGATTGTGTTTAGATCATTGTAAAGATTAGATAGTGTGATATGCTCAAGTTTACAATACACACACAAGTTTCATGTTTTGGTTTTTCGGTTTAACTGATCTTGATTTTTAAGTCAAAAATAGATATACTATCTTTCATGTATATTGGATTCTATCCATATACAACATGCTTCAAAAGTTATTTAAATATCATGTTTTTGTATTTCCATGAATTTTAGAAAAATCGGATTTTCAATTCAAAAATCCAAGTTTTGGAAAATAGGGATTTTGGTTTAAAGCAATTTTCAAGAACACAAAAATGGTTCAAATTGTTTGTAATATGTGTTGAATTTTGTCACACATATTTGTATTTCAAATATCTTATAAGAACTGATTTTTGTGGAATTTATGTGATTTTATGGGATTTATTTGAAGTTAAAAAGTCGAGTTTTCATATCCCAAATTAGCTGGACTGGCTGTCTGCCGGTCGACCGTAGTAGTAGTCGGTCGACCGGTGCGGTCAACTGACATGCACAAGCGTGCACGCCAGCTTGAGCTGGTGGGCCGGTCGACCGAGCCAGTCCACCGTCCAGAAAGCTCTGCTCTCTGGCAATGGCCCCGGTCGATCGTGCCGGTCGACCGACAAAGAGCTCTGCTCTCTGTATTCAGTCTCAGTCGATCGGGTCGGTCGACTGAAGGCACAACGGTCAGAAATCTGACCATTGGGGCCGGTCGACTGGGCGGTCGACCGGAAGGGAAAATCTGCCCTTTCCAGCTGCCAATGGGCAGATTCATTTAGGGCTATAAATACCCCCATTTGAGTTTGTTTTTAACAAGTTTTCAAGAGCAAAATTCTCATTCTTTCTAGTGTGTTATTACAAGTTTTCAAAAGAGTTTTAGAGCCAAAAAATTTTATTTTTATTTGTTTTAAAGGGTTGAAAAAAATCAAGAAAAGGAGAAGTCTTTGAGATTGATTTTTGATCTTCATTTCCATTATATTCTAGAAGTTTTCTCAAGAGTTTTTCTTTGTATTTTGATTTTCAAACTCTTTATTTCTCACACTTGAGCTTATCTATCTATCCTATCTATAGGATCATTCTTTGTGAGAAAGAATTGGTTTGTTGTTGAGAGAGACCACCAAGTTGTAAACCCTCCTTAATTTGTGATATCCCTCTAGTGAGAGGTGATTGTATCGGTATCCCCTAGTGAGATGTGATAGTGGAGGTTGTGTTGGAATCCCTCAAGGGTGAGGTGATTGTGGTTGTTTGGCGAAGTGCCTATCCCTCTAAGTGTAGAGGTGATTTGAGTTCTGCCTTACCTCTAAGTGTAGAGGTTGTATTTGTTGAGAGAGAAGTTGTGTACTCCCGATTGTATTTACCCAAATCCTCGGTGGAGGTTCCCTGTGTGAACGAGTTAGTGAAAATCCTTCTGTGTGAAGGCGGGGACGTAGAGCTGTGTGCTCGAACCTCGAAAGTTTGATCCACTTTCTCTAACTCTCTCTCTCTTATATTGTGCCTTGCATTATTTCATATGTTCATTCATATTTATATGCTTGGTATTGATTGTGTGTGTGCCTCACTTGTGTTTAATCAAGAGAGCTTCATATAGCACCTCAACTCTTATTCAGAGAAATCAAGAGGAGTTAGTCCAGAGCCCTTCACCAGGAATTCGGCTACACTCTTTGGTTACACTAAGTGTGTTGTATTAAGTTTTTAATTCCGCATTATTTGTCATTAGATTAGCCCTATACCTATTCACCCCCCTCTAGGTGTACTTTCAACAGGAACATACCGGTAAAGTTTCTGTCGCTTCTTGTCGTTGTGAATTCAACACATTTAGCCTCTATGCTATAACGGAAGTATCGAGGAAGCCAAAACACACACACCTTAATTAGTGATTTCAAAATGACACTTTTTGTGCACGATTTTTCCTCCGATCAAATTTTGGCGTCGTTGTTGGGGATGGGAACTGTTTGATCTCACATTTTTGTTAACTTTTCTTCTTTGTTTTTGATATGCAAGTCAAATTTTTAGCATTACAGAAATTCACACACTTTTGTGTGGTTGAGTAAATTCTTTCATATTGCTATATTCTGCTACTAGTTTTCTATTTATATTACCTGTGCACTGTAATAATTTTAAGAACTAAAATATGATAATTGGATTTTTAAAACGGTTTATACATTTGCATCTAGACACGTGTCAATTTTCATTTCAATATACTATATTTTGTTCTTGTATAGTTGTGATCAGGATCGAGGTGTACATATTGCTTTGCATATAGCTTAGGACAAGCACTTGAGTGAATTACTCTCTTTGTGTATTCATTCTTATCTATATTGCTCACTTGAACGAATTGAAATTAAGGGCAAAACCTAACATTGTTGGCCCAAAGGCCTTCCACCCTAGTTTTGATGATGATTAACTCATGTAGTTATGTTTACTAATAATCTTGTGTTGTTTAAGTTTCAGATCATTAACCAAGATATTAGTTGGTGATTAGCTTCAACAAAGGAGTTTAGAAGCTTTTCATGGTGTTTCCAGGGCCAAAGCATCAAGATCACACATTGCCTAGCCCATGGATGGAGTTTTGGAGCAAGTCAACTTGAAGATGAAGATCATCAAGAAGACTTAGGTATCCATAGTTTAGATAGTGTGTTTTAGATCCATTTGTAAAGCTTAGTATAGTTGATATGCTCAAGTGCACAAACACACACGTTTTTTTTATGTTTTGGATTTGGTTTTCATGAATAGTAGATCAAAACAAGTTTACATGATTTTTATGTATATTAGATGTGTTCAATATACATACATGCTTCATATCTTAAACAAACTTATTTGGCTATCTTATTCATGTATTGAAAAATCAAGTTTGACAAAAATACAAGTTTTGTTTTTGATAAAATTTGCAAGACTCAAAAATGAATTGATATGATTGACATATGTCTTGAAATTTTTATCACTTGTTTGTATTTCAATATAAAATGATAAAACAAGTTTTGTGGATTTTTAAAAGTGTTAAAAGATTTTTAGAAAAATATTTTACAGTGTTTTCTAACCCAGATTTTTGTTCCAGGATTCAATCAGTCGACTAGTCAACCTGACCAAGTCGACTTCGGTGAAGTCGGTCAACCGGGACGATCGACCGACGTGCACAAATCTGTGCACGTTTGGCAGCTTTGGGACGGTCGACCGTCCGGGTCGACCGGTCTGAGAGCAGAGCTCTCTGTTTGTTTGGGTCGACCGGGCCGGTCGACCGTGGTTGCCCAACGGTCACATTTCTGACCGTTGGCGGTCGACCGGGCCGGTCGACCGTCAGCCTGTCAGGCTGCCAGCTCAGCCTAACGGCTAGTTTTGTATTGGGGCTATATATACCCCATCTCTTCATAGTTTTTGGGTAAGATTTTCAAGAGCAAAAATTCTCAATTTTCTGAAGTATTTAAAAAGATTTCAAAAGTGTTTTTGGGCCAAAAAGAATTCATCTTATTTGTTTTAGGTTTTTGGAAAAATCAAAGAAAAGAGTATTTTGGGAGATTTGTCTTGGTTTTCATTCTATATCTTTTGCAAGAATTTTTCCCAAGTGTTTTTCTTTGTTGCTTGTTTTCCAAACACCTAGTTTTCCACACTTGAGCTATCTTCTATCCTAATCTATTTAGGATCTTTATTTTGTGGAAAAAGAAAAAGGAAAGAGGTTTGTGGTTGAAAGAGACCACCTATTATAAACCCTTGATTTCTTGGTTGCTCCCTCTTTGGTAGAGGTTGAAGTTGTGATTTGGGTTGTTGGTTTGCTCCCTCTATTGTGAGGTGGAGATTGGTGTTTACTCCCTCTTGGTGAGGTGGAGTTGGTTGTTGGTTTGTATCCCTCAAGTGTGAGGTGGATTGGTTGTTGTATTGGCTACGGGCCTACCCCTCGGTTGTGAGGTGGTTGTTTGAGAGAGGAGTTCGGTACTCCCGTGTTGTAAAAATCTTTCTCGGTGAAGGCTCCCTCGGTGGGAGTCCTCGGTGGACGTTATAGTGGATTGAAAATCCTACACGGTGGTGTAGGCGGGGATGTAGAGCAAGGTTGCTCGAACCTCGAAGCATATCTTGGCCTTTGCGTTTGATCCACTTGTCTCTCAACTCTCTCTCTCTTTACATTTGTGCAAAGCATCATTCATCATTCATATTATACTTACTTGCATTTGTGTTGTGCCTTGCATATTTCATATTGCTATGTCATCTTATATGCTTGGTTGTTTGTGTGTGCCTCACTTGTACTTAATCAACAAGAGCTTCACATAGCACCTCAACCCATTCAAGGGGAATCAAGAGGAGTTAGTCCAGAGCCCTTCACGGGGAATTCGCCTACCCTTGTTGATTGTACTACGTGTGTTTGCAAGATTTGCATTAGCTTTCGCATTTAGCGCACTTAGTTTTGCATTTAGTTTTAGATTAGCACTAACACCTATTCACCCCCCCTCTAGGTGTTTTTCAATTGGTATCAGAGCTAGTGCTCCTGATATTAGGCTTAACATCCTAGGAGTGAGATCCATTTGCTTGCTAATCTATTGTTTGCATTTGCTTGTTTGCATACATATAGTTTACCATGGCTTTCATGACCCCACCTATGTTTGACTCTTCCAACATTCATGTTTGGAAGATTAGAATGACTGTTTATTTACAAACCCTAGGTCATAAAGTTTATCTTGCCATTACCAAGGAATCCTTCCTTAGTGATAGCAATCATATAGGGGCCAATGCACAAGCTCTTGAGGCCATTAGAAGCACATTACCTAAAGATTATCTTATGTGTGTTTCTAACATTGATTCCGCCTTTGCAGTGTGGAACAAATTGACAACAACAACCACCACCTCCGAGCTTCTATTGCCAAATCAACCGGAGGAATCTAGTGGAGAATCCGATTCACAATGCTTCATGGTCCAAGGAAATGACTCCCTTGAGGTGCATTCGGAACCCCACTTAGATTGTGATGATAGTGCTAGTTCTTCATGTAATGATTATGTTGATCCCCATGCCTTGAATGAAGAACTATCTATTGTTTGTGAAAAATTAATAGAAAATTATAAGATTTTGAAAAAGAAAAGTCTAGAAATTGAAAAAGAAAATAAAAGTTTGCATTCTAGACTTGATTGTGTTTTACAAGAGAAGGTTGAGGTCTATAATGAAAGGGATGCATTGAGATCTCAATTAGATCTTGCACTTAAAGAAAATGAATTTTTAAAGTCTAAAAATAATTATGAAACAATTTTGAAGAAAAATGAAAACTTATCTTCAAAAATTGATTTTGTTTTAAAAGAGAATGTTGCTTTGAAAAATAAAATAATTTCTATTTCAAATGATTTGAATGTTTGTTTAGATAAAAATATTGTTTTGCAAAATAATATAGATGCACATGTTTGTCATACTAGTGTAGCTTCTTCATCTAGTCCACCTAATGCATGTACCTCTTCTTCTAAGATTAATGATGATATTTGTATGTTAAAGAAGAGAGTAGATTGTTTGGGCTCCACTATGAGCCAATGTGCCATGAACCACACACACTTGGAATCCTTGGTTCGAAAGAAACAAGTTCCAACTTTTATGCATGCACACCCTCCACGGCATACATATGCTCCTCACGGACACACTTCTCACATGTATGCTCATGTGTACACTTGTACACATTGTGGACGTAAGGGCCACCTTACTAAATTTTGTTTTGATCGTATACATGATTGTAATTTAGCAAAAAATTTTGTTTCGGTTAGAAATGAGACTAACCCCCATGGACCCAAAAAGATATGGGTACCAAAGACCACCCCTCCTATTATTTTGATGTAGGTGTGGGCTCTCACATGACGTGAGAGTGATGACACCTTAGAGTGGATGCGTTCCGTACTTAAAGAGAATCAATTGGATGCATCACTTTCAAGGGAAGATTTGGTGGAGAGGACCACCATGTTTTGGACACAAGGAGAGTTGCTTCTTCGGTTTTGGTAACAATCCTGTACTCCCATTTATTATTTACATGCTTTCATAATTAAAATTTTTAGCATGTTTTGATGTTTTATAGCATGTTTCATTGTCTATGGATTAGTATGTAAATGCCATGATTATTAGATCCTTGACATACATGTATAGTATTTGAGACACACATGCTTGCATGAACCCATTCTTAGTATTCTCACTTTTGTTTAAGTTATAATGTACATCATGAATCTAATGCATGTGAATTTACATAGTAATCATGTTTTAGTTTTATCATGATGATTTTATATTGTATTTTGATGCTCCATGTTAAGATTACTTGTTTAGATGTTAGTTTTCATTAAGACTAGGATTTATACTTGTGCATATAGTGGGCCACAAATAAATTTATATATGTTTGAGCTTGATTGCTTATTTGAACCCATTAGATGTGCTATTATAGTCTAGTTTTGATGATTCATATATTTCAAACTTGTATTCCATTTTGGATTTGTTTTATGAGTTTTCACTTCATGTATATGTTTGTCTTGCCAAATATACATATATACCCCTTGAGTCATTTGCCTTTCATGCAAATCTATATATGGACTCAATTGTGTTTAGGGATATGTATGTATACTTATTGTGTTGACAATTCATACATATACCTTGAAATGAAATTTGTTTTGGTGAAAATTTAGTTTTTCTTGATTTTGTGTTTAATTGTTTAACTTCATGTATATGTCTATCTTGTCCAAACTATTAGATATACATGAATATCCTTTTGAGCCACGTGCCTTAATGCATATATTTTGTGGACTCGTTGTGTTTTGGATATGTATGTATACTTTAGTTTGTATTAGACATACATATGCCTTGAAGATTAAATAGTTTAGATGATTTTCATGATTTTCGTGTTTTCTTGTTTAAAGGAATATTGAGCTAAATTGTATATTTTCATGATCATGTTCTTCACATTGTATTTGTACACTCACATTTCTTATTTACTCATGTGTTTTGTTTTCATGAGTCATATTTATGCTTCATTGACTTGAGTGTTTGATATCATGTGGATTTCATGTTTTATGAAAAACTATTTTGTTGTATTCCTTGCTTGAAGGATTTCGTACTAGTTTAAAAATTTACATTTAACTAGTTACGGTATTCCTCATATGGTAGTTGAAAAACTCTACCAAAAGTTTTTTTCAAACTAAGCTTATTTTCAAATCTATTTTTAAAAACCCCTACCATCCATGGAAGGTTGGATGGGAGATCATGTTCTTGTATGCCTTAAAATGAAAATCATTTAAAACTTGAACCATGATTGGGAGGTATAGTAATATGATGTATACACATGCTATTGTTGTTATGTCAATTGGTATCATTGAACTCTTTCAATTGGTATCATTTTGATCTTTTTGTATACTCATATGTTTATTGTGTATGTATACTTTCAATTGGTATTATCTATTGGTGATTGGTACTCATTCTATTTCATACACATATACTTGTTTTTATTTGTGCTATTATATTTCTATATTTTGAGCACAAATGTTGTTTATGCTAAAGCTTGAGCTTTAACTTTATTTCAATTGATTTAGTTTTCAATTGGTATCTTATTTCAAGCCTAAGCATAATTTTTGTTGGTATTTCATAAAGGGGAGAAAATTCGATTTTCATATTTCAATTGGTACTTATTTATCCACTCCCGTACTTTATGATAGAAAATAGTCATTTCAATTGTTTATTTGGCTTAAAAGAAAAATTACTATCTTTCGATATCAAGATGTTTTGTGTTTTAAATTGGTATCTAAAATTTTTGTTTAAAGAAAAATACAAAAGTTTTGATTTATATTGACTATATGCAAGGAGAGCTTAACATCTCTTCCGCATATAGATTCATGATGAGTGTATCTTGTATTGAAGAGCTTAACATCTCTTCTTTATGTGGTACACGTGTGTAGGGGGAGCTTCACATCTCCTCTTATGCATTACATAATGTGTGTTATGTGAATTAGGGCTTAACATCCCTCTTTCATGTAATGCATATGTGTAGGGAAGCTAACTTAGCGTCTTCCTCTTCATGAATGTATATAGCATATAACATTTATTGATCTTTGTTTACTTTCAATTGATAACAAGATGCTTCATTGACATTTTTATTTATTGATATCATGTTGTTTAAAGTCACCCCTTATTGACTTTGTTTTTGTTTTAGACAAAAAGGGGGAGAACATTGTTTTATTGTTTTGATTGACAAAAAAAAGGGGAGAAAGATTTTTACCCCTCATTTTATTGTTTTTGATTGTTTACCCCTTTGTTGATGATTGACAAAAAGGGGGAGAATTATTTGAGAGTTTAACATGCATATATAAACACAAAATCCTTCTATGCATGATTGGTACATGTTTTTATATATGCATACTTTTGTTTTTGCATATATTAAGTTTTATTGGTATCTAGAGCATCTAGTGTTTTTGTTAATGCTTTATTAATTTAATTGATAACTAGAGCTTGTAGAATATGTTTTATGCATGTTGATGCATACATGT
Source organism: Agave tequilana (assembly GCA_038442645.1). Taxonomy (NCBI): domain Eukaryota; kingdom Viridiplantae; phylum Streptophyta; class Magnoliopsida; order Asparagales; family Asparagaceae; genus Agave; species Agave tequilana. The sequence continues at coordinate 68,971 of JAVJIF010013474.1, forward strand.
TTATATGCATACTTGTGTTTAGTTTTCTCATGCTTAACAAATAAACAATAGATATGCATATATGTTTTGTTTTTGCAAATGTCTGGAGATAAGAACTTGATGACTTTTATGATTATTTGACATGTTGTATTTGCATACATGTCATACATTTGCATACATATTTTGAGCTTCATTGTCATACATTTTTATTTGTTTATGCATGAGTTAAGGGGGAGCTTCTTTGAAGCTTAACTTTAATCCATGCATATATAACTCCATGAGTTTTGTCATCATCAAAAGGGGGAGATTGTTGGCCCAAAGGCCTTCCACCCTAGTTTTGATGATGATTAACTCATGTAGTTATGTTTACTAATAATCTTGTATTGTTTAAGTTTCAGATCATTAACCAAGATATTAGTTGGTGATTAGCTTCAACAAAGGAGTTTAGAAGCTTTCCATGGTGTTTCCAGGGCCAAAGCATCAAGATCACACATTGCCTAGCCCATGGATGGAGTTTTGGAGCAAGTCAACTTGAAGATGAAGATCATCAAGAAGACTTAGGTATCCATAGTTTAGATAGTGTGTTTTAGATCCATTTGTAAAGCTTAGTATAGTTGATATGCTCAAGTGCACAAACACACACGTTTTTTTATGTTTTGGATTTGGTTTTCATGAATAGTAGATCAAAACAAGTTTACATGGTTTTTATGTATATTAGATGTGTTCAATATACATACATGCTTCATATCTTAAACAAACTTATTTTGACTATCTTATTCATGTATTGAAAAATCAAGTTTGACAAAAATATAAGTTTTGTTTTTGATAAAATTTGTAAGACTCAAAAATGAATTGATATGATTGACATATGTCTTGAAATTTTTATCACTTGTTTGTGTTTCAATATAAAATGATAAAACAAGTTTTGTGGATTTTTAGAAGTGTTAAAAGATTTTTAGAAAAATATTTTACAGTGTTTTCTAACCCAGATTTTTGTTCTAGGCTTCAATCAGTCGACTAATCAACCTGACCTAGTCGACTTGGGTGAAGTCGGTCGACCGGGACGGTCGACCGACGTGCACAAATCTGTGCACGTTTGGTAGCTTTGGGACGGTCGACCGTCCGGGTCGACCGGTCTGTGAGCAGATCTCTCTGTTTGTTTGGGTCAACCGGGCCGGTCGACCGTGGTTGCGCAACGGTCACATTTCTGACCGTTGGCGGTCGACCGGGCCGGTCGACCGTCAGCCTGTCAGGCTGCCAGCTCAGCCTAACGGCTAGTTTTGTATTGGGGCTATATATACCCCATCTCTTCATAGTTTTTGGGTAAGATTTTCAAGAGCAAAAATTCTTAATTTTCTGAAGTGTTTTAAAAGATTTCAAAAGTGTTTTTGGGCCAAAAAGAATTCATCTTATTTGTTTTAGGTTTTTGGAAAAATCAAAGAAAAGAGTATTTTGGGATTTGTCTTGGTTTTCATTCTATATCTTTTGCAAGAATTTTTTCCAAGTGTTTTTCTTTGTTTCTTGTTTTCCAAACACCTAATTTTCCACACTTGAGCTATCTTCTATCCTAATCTATTTAGGATCTTTGTTTTGTGGAAAAAGAAAAAGTGTTGGCCCAAGAGGTTACACTCTCTAATTGTTTTGTGTTTTGATGATGACAAACCAAATAAGAGCTATTTGGTACTAATGAATTTGCTTAAGATAAGTTTCAGGATAAGTACCATGTTTGGAGGCCATTGCTTGCTATTGCAACAACTTCTAGGTTCATGAAGCTATGAAGGCATATTGCACATCAAGGAAGGATCATAGAAGAAGAAGGCTCTAGCAAGGATAGCATGGCTCAAAGACTTGAAGATTGCTCAAGAAGTCCTCAATTATTTTGTTTTTAGTTTTATAGTTTGTTAAAGAATAGTGGATAGGTTTGAAGCTCTATCACACACGTTTTTGCGCACATACTTAATCCAAAATAATTTCTTATAATTTATACAAAAATATTTTGCATACAAGATTTTGCCTACAGATATATATTTATGTTTTATGCTAATCCCTGTTCAAAAATATTTTTGTCAAAATCAAAATCCCTTTAATTTTCTGTCCAAAATCTGGTTTTTGACCTGAGCCAGTCGACCGGACAGTCGACCGGACCTATGTCAGGTTTGGCCGGTCGACCGGCCCAGTCGACTGTAGTTCTGGGTATACATGTATCAGTGTGCACGTTTTTGCAGTCGACCACACGGTCGACCGACTGTAACCCAGTCTGCTCTCGGTTAGTTTGGGTCGACCGGGCGGTCGACCGCTGGCCTGCAACGGTCAGATTTTTTGTACGTGCGGTCGACCGGCCAGTCGACCGGACTAGCCGTTTGAACAGTAACGGGCATTTTTCTGAGCTGTTTTATTTTGTCTTTTTGTGTTTAAAATTTGATTTAGGGATATATTTCAAACCTAATATGACTTAATTAACCTTAAGTCTGTATTATCCCATAACCCTAGCCCTCTCCTATAAATAGGGGTGTTTGGGGAGAGTTTGTTCACAACAATTTTTGCAAGAAAAATTTAAAAGTTTAAGGCATTCAAAAGAGCTTTGTTTCTTGGTTTTTGTGCTGAAATTCTCTCTCATTTTCTGAAGTGGTTTTTGAAATTCTCTCTGATTTAATTTTCTTTCTTCACTTACAACAAGAGCTTCATTCCTACTCATTGTTCTCTAAGGACCTTTTGTAAGGGAAGAGACATTTGAAAGAGAGAGTTTGTGGTCTTTTGACTACTCAGAAATTGCTTGTAATCGAGATTGTGGAGTTGGGTACTCCGGTGTAATTGTGATTTCTTTGTGATAGTGGAAGTAGCTAGAATCCTTCTGGGGAAGGCGGGGAGTAGAGTTGGGTGCTCGAACCTCGATAACATATCCTTGTGTTTGCGATTGGTTTACATTCTTGCACTTATTACTTGCTTATCATCATCATTGATATATTTACTTGCTTCCATTCATCTTGTGAATCTTGTGTGGTGATTGTTACATCTTAATTTTTAATTTGTCCATTGATTAGCATTATCACCTATTCACCCCCCTCTAGGTGATTTTCAATTGGTATCAGAGCTTGGACTCTAGGTTTTGGCTTAACATCCATAGAGAGATCCTTAAAATTTGCTAATCAACATTTTCATTCACACATTCATACACTAGTAAACATGGCCGATAACATTAAAACTCCTCCTAAATTTGATGGACTTAATTTCCCTATTTGGAAGGTTATGATGACTATATTTTTGCAATCTTTGGGTAGCTTAGTGGCCAAGTCCTTGACCAAACCCTATGTAGCACCCGATGGTGATGAGAGCACTTGGACCGACTTCAACTTTAGAGAATATGAGGCTAACTCTAAGGCCCAAAACTCCCTATTAACCGCCTTGAATGAGGATGACCTTACACGAGTAATTCATTGCCAATCCGCCCATGAGATTTGGCAACACTTATTGGTCACACACGAAGGGACTTCACAAGTCAAGAGAGCTAAGATAGATCTCTTGAGGTCCCAATATGAGTTATTTAAAATGATTGATGATGAGTCTATTGATAGTATGATTACAAGGTTTACTAAAATTACTAATGGTCTTTCTTCCTTAGGTGATGACATCTCCAACGATCAAAAGGTGCGGAAAGTGATTCGGGCTCTTCCGTCTTCATGGGAGATAAAAGCCACCACCTTAAAAGAATTAAACGACAAGGACGAGATGGACCTCATTAGTCTCATTGGGAACCTAAAGACCCATGAGATGGAGAAGAAGGCAAGAGAAGAGGCCACTACTTCAAAGAAGAAATCCATAGCCTTCAAGACTTCATCCACCAATGATGACGATGAAGAAGACGAAGAAGATGATGAGGAGCTAACTCTACTTGTGCGGAATGTCAAGAGGTTGTACCGGAAGAACAAGCTCAACTTCCGGAAGAAATTTGAAGGCAAAGAGGAGAGAAGGATCATTTGCTACAATTGCCGCAAACCCGGATATATCATGGCGGATTGCCCGGAGTTTAAGAAGAAGATGACTTCCACCTTCAAGCCAAAGAAGCCGGAGGAAAAGAAAGCATACAAGGCAACGTGGGATTCGGAGAGCGAGTCCGAAGAAGAGGTGGATACGGCGAACATGTGTTTCATGGCAAACACTCCTAAGGTAACCCCTCAATCTCATGATGATGAAGATGATGAGCTAAGTAAGGAAGTTCTTGTACATGCCTTTGTTGAACTTTCTGAAACTTATGATAATAAAAAGATTGAATGTTTTAAATTACAAAAGGAAGTTGCTTTTCTTAAAAATCAACTTGCTATGGTTTCAAAAGAAAAAGATGATATTTCTTCTAATCTCTTTTCTATTCAAGAAGAATTTAATGCCTACAAGGCTTCTTGTAAGGCAAAATCTCCTATGATTGATGAAAATGAAATTTCTTCTTTTAAATCTAAAATAAATGATTTTGAAAAAGTTTTGAAAGATTGTGCTTTTAACACTAAGAAACTTGAAGAAAAATTTTCTAAAAAGCACACATCTCATGCTAAGATTCCTCATGCTCACTCTACACCTAACACTTCTCATGCTCACAAATCACACACCCATTATGCTTTTAAAATTGGTAGAGTATATAGATGCACATATTGTGGTAAAAATGGACATTTAGCTAAATTTTTTTATGATCAATTAAATAAATCCAATAATCTTGTTTGGGTTCATGGCACTAACCCTCTAGGACCCAAGAAAATGTGGGTACCAAAATCAAGTCCTAAATTGTTTGATGTAGGTACACACCAAGGCTCCAAGACGTAGGGAGCGGTGGTACCTTGATAGTGGTTGTTCAAGACACATGACATGGGACATCAATAACTTCACAACCCTATCAAGGTACATGGAAGGTGGCTCCGTCACCTTCGGGGATGACTCCAAAGGAACTATCATCAGTATAGGTAACATTCAAATTGGTGCATCTCCTATTATAGAGAATGTTGTTTTAGTAGATGGTTTAAAACATAATTTGCTTAGCATTAGTCAACTTTGTGACCGTGGACTTAAAGTTGTTTTTGATGATTCCTCTTGCAAGATTTTTGATGTTAAATCCGATGATTGTATTCTTACCGGTTTTCGTGATAATAATGTTTACATTATTGACATGCTTAATTTAGATTGTTCTACTAAATGCTTGAATGCTTTTGATGAAAATTCTTGGCTTTGGCATAGAAGATTAGGACATGCATCTTTTGAACATATTTCTAGGATTAATTCAAAGGAATTGGTGAAGGGTATTCCTTACTTGAAGTTTGAGAAAGACCGCATTTGTGGTGCGTGCCAACTTGGGAAACAAACCAAGTCTTCCTTCAAACCAATCAAGGATATCATGTCAACTAGGCCTTTAGAATTAATTCATATGGATTTATTTGGACCAACTAAAACTAAGAGTTTAAATGGTAGTAGATTTGCATTTGTTTTAGTTGACGATTTTTCACGTTTCACTTGGGTTTTCTTCTTGCAAAGTAAAGATCAAACATTTTCATATTTCAAAATCTTTCGAAAAAGGGTTGAAAAAGAAAAAGGTTTTTCGATTTTGAGAATAAGGAGTGATAGAGGTGGTGAGTTTGTTAACCAACTCTTCATGACTTATTGTGATGAAAAGGGAATAAAGCATGAAATGTCTTGTCCTAGGACTCCACAACAAAATGGAGTTGTAGAAAGAAAAAATGGAACACTTCAAGAGATGGTTAGGACAATGATAAGTGAATATGACCTCCCTCAATATTTATGGGCCGAGGCCGTAAACACCGCATGCTATATTTCAAATCGTATTTATGTGTGTAAGAATTCTTCCAAAACATCGTTTGAAATGTATCATTCTAGAAAACCTAATGTTGCATATTTTAAAGTTTTTGGATGCAAGTATTTTGTTTTAAATACTAAGGAGAATTTGGGTAAATTTGATGCTAAGGCTTATGAAGCTATCTTTGTTGGATATTCTTCTACTAGCAAAGCATATAGAGTTTTAATAGATCTTCACTTACTATTGATGAAACCATGCATGTTAAGTTTGAAGAATCTAATGTGGTTGTTGAGAATGTTGTAGAGATTGAACCATTAGGTGAAGACATGGAGAGACTATCCTCGAAGGACTCACCCGCTCAAGAAGAAAAGTAAGAATCTATTGGTGATGTTCAAGAGGATAAAGAGGAAAGCTCTCAACCGCTTCCTAAAGCTTGGAGATACGCTACAAATCATCCTAAGGAGCTCATCTTGGGTGATGCATCTAAAGGAGTCACAACACGCTCCAAACTCCATGACCTATGTGGTAACTTTGCTTTCATTTCTCATTTTGACCCCAAAGGCATTCTCGAAGTCGAGACGGACCCATATTGGTTGCTTGCCATGCAAGAGGAACTCAATCAATTTGAGCGCAACCAAGTTTGGCACCTTGTTCCTAAGCCCCACGATAGACCAATAATTGGTACTAAGTGGATCTTTAGAAACAAGATGGTTGAGTCCAGAAATGTCATTAGGAATAAAGCTAGGTTAGTGGCCCAAGGTTACACTCAAGTTGAGGGAATTGACTTTGAGGAGACCTTTGCACCCGTAGCACGGCTTGAAGCCATACGGATGACACTAGCTTTTGCATCTTTCAAAAATTTTAAACTTTTTCAAATGGATGTGAAAAGTGCATTTTTGAATGGTTTTATTAATGAAAAAGTTTATGTTTCTCAACCTCCCGATTTTGTTGATCATGTTCATCCCGATTTTATTTTTAAACTTGATAAAGCTTTATATGGATTGAAACAAGCTCCTAGAGCTTGGTATGAAAGGCTTTCTAGTTTTCTAATTTCAAATGATTTTATTAAAGGCAAAGTAGACACAACTCTATTTACTAAGCATGTTGCTAATGATATATTAATTGTGCAAATTTATGTAGATGATATAATTTTTGGTTCTACTAATGAGCTTTTGTGCAAGGATTTTGAAAAGGTAATGCAACTTGAGTTTGAAATGTCTTCAATGGGTGAGCTCAATTTCTTCCTTGGACTCCAAATCAAGCAATTGCAAAACGGGACGTTCATAAGTCAAGCTAAGTACGCAAAGGAACTCGTAAAGAAGTTTGGACTTGAAGGCTCAAAGACTTGCAACACTCCTATGGCAACTACAACCAAGCTTGATAAAGATGACCAAGGTAAAAATGTTGATATTAAATTATATAGAAGCATGATAGGAAGTCTTTTATATTTAACGGCAAGTAGGCCGGATATCATGTTTAGTGTGTGTCTTTGTGCTAGATTTCAATCGTGTCCTAAAGAGTCCCATCTTATTGCGGTAAAACGCATTATTCGTTATATTAAGGGCACTATTGGGATGGGTCTATGGTATCTGAAAATCGGAGATTTCTCAATGACGAGTTATTCGGATGCCGACTATGCGGGTTGTAGAGTAGATAGAAAGAGTACTAGTGGGACATGTCAATTTCTTGGTAATTGTCTTGTTTCATGATCCTCTAGGAAACAAAATTTCGTAGCACTCTCAACCGCCGAGGCGGAGTATGTTGCCGCAGGGGCTTGTTGTGCACAAGTCCTTTGGATGAAACATACTCTCCTTGATTTTGATTTGCATTTTGATCATATAAAAATATTTTGTGATAATACTAGTACTATACACATGACTAAGAATGCAAATCAACATAGTAAGACCAAGCACATTGAGATTAGATATCACTTTCTTAGAGATCATTTTGAGAAAGGAGATATAGATATTGATTATGTTTCCACGGATTTACAACTAGCCGATATTTTCACTAAACCACTTGATTTTACTAGATTCTCGTTTATTTGTGGAGAACTTAATGTTTGTGTTATTGAATAGACATGTTTTTCATAACCCTTTTTGATGTATGACAAAAAGGAGGAGAATAAGTTTACATGGACAAAAATAAATTTATATGGTCTTGGTTCCATATGAGTTTATATGAGTTTATATATGTTTTTGTTTTCTTTTGTTTTGTTTTCATGCGTTTTTGAGAATTCTTGTGTTTTGTTAGTATGTGACTTTCATTATTGTATCAATTGGTTTCAATTAGTATCAAGAGCATTTCTTTTGTTTTCAATAAATTCTTGTGTTTTTCATATAGCATAAGTTGAGGGGGAGTTCTCTCCTCCCCTATATTTTTGTTTATAGCCTATTTGTTTTGTCATCATCAAAAAGGGGGAGATTGTTGGCCCAAGAGGTTACACTCTCCAATTGTTTTGTGTTTTGATGATGACAAACCAAATAAGAGCTATTTGGTACTAATGAATTTGCTTAAGATAAGTTTCAGGATAAGTACCATGTTTGGAGGCCATTGCTTGCTATTGCAACAACTTCTAGGTTCATGAAGCTATGAAGGCATATTGCACATCAAGGAAGGATCATAGAAGAAGAAGGCTCTAGCAAGGATAGCATGGCTCAATGACTTGAAGATTGCTCAAGAAGTCCTCAATTATTTTGTTTTTAGTTTTATAGTTTGTTAAAGAATAGTGGATAGGTTTGAAGCTCTATCACACACGTTTTTGCGCACATACTTAATCCAAAATAATTTCTTATAATTTATACAAAAATATTTTGCATACAAGATTTTGCCTACAGATATATATTTATGTTTTATGCTAATCCCTGTTCAAAAATATTTTGTCAAAATCAAAATCCCTTTAATTTTCTGTCCAAAATCTGGTTTTTGACCTGAGCCAGTCGACCGGACCTATGTCAGGTTTGGCCGGTCGACCGGCCCAGTCGACTGTAGTTCTGGGTATACATGTATCAGTGTGCACGTTTTTGCGGTCGACCGCACGGTCGACCGACTGTAACCCAGTCTGCTCTCGGTTAGTTTGGGTCGACCAGGCGGTCGACCGCTGGCCTGCAACGGTCAGATTTTTTGTACGTGCGGTCGACCGGCCAGTCGACCGGACTAGCCGTTTGAACAGTAACGGGCATTTTTCTGAGCTGTTTTATTTTGTCTTTTTGTGTTTAAAATTTGATTTAGGGATATATTTCAAACCTAATATGACTTAATTAACCTTAAGTCTGTATTATCCCTTAACCCTAGCCCTCTCCTATAAATAGGGGTGTTTGGGGAGAGTTTGTTCACAACAATTTTTGCAAGAAAAATTTAAAAGTTTAAGGCATTCAAAAGAGCTTTGTTTCTTGGTTTTTGTGCTGAAATTCTCTCTCATTTTCTGAAGTGGTTTTTGAAATTCTCTCTGATTTAATTTTCTTTCTTCACTTACAACAAGAGCTTCATTCCTACTCATTGTTCTCTAAGGACCTTTTGTAAGGGAAGAGACATTTGAAAGAGAGAGTTTGTGGTCTTTTGACTACTCAGAAATTGCTTGTAATCGAGATTGTGGAGTTGGGTACTCCGGTGTAATTGTGATTTCTTTGTGATAGTGGAAGTAGCTAGAATCCTTCTGGGGAAGGCGGGGAGTAGAGCTGGGTGCTCGAACCTCGATAACATATCCTTGTGTTTGCAATTGGTTTACATTCTTGCACTTATTACTTGCTTATCATCATCATTACTATATTTACTTGCTTCCATTCATCTTGTGAATCTTGTGTGGTGATTGTTACATCTTAATTTTTAATTTGTCCATTGATTAGCATTATCACCTATTCACCCCCCTCTAGGTGATTTTCAAAAGGAAAGAGGTTTGTGGTTGAAAGAGACCACCTATTGTAAACCCTTGATTTCTTAGTTGCTCCCTCTTTGGTAGAGGTTGAAGTTGTGATTTGGGTTATTGGTTTGCTCCCTCTATCGTGAGGTGGAGAATGGTGTTTACTCCCTCTTGGTGAGGTAGAGTTGGTTGTTGGTTTGTATCCCTCAAGTGTGAGGTGGATTGGTTGTTGTATTGGCTACGGGCCTACCCCTCGGTTGTGAGGTGGTTGTTTGAGAGAGGAGTTCGGTACTCCCGTGTTGTAAAAATCCTTCTCGGTGAAGGTTCCCTCGGTGGGAGTCCTCGGTGGACGTTATAGTGGATTGGAAATCCTACACGGTGGTGTAGGCGGGGATGTAGAGCAAGGATGCTCGAACCTCGAAACATATCTTGGCCTTTGCGTTTGATCCACTTGTCTCTCAACTCTCTCTCTCTCTTTACATTTGTGCAAAGCATCATTCATCATTCATATTATACTTGCTTGCATTTTGTGTTGTGCCTTGCATATTTCATATTGCTATATCATCTTATATGCTTGGTTGTTTGTGTGTGCCTCACTTGTACTTAATCAACAAGAGCTTCACATAGCACCTCAACCCATTCAAGGGGAATCAAGAGGAGTTAGTCCAGAGCCCTTCACGGGGAATTCGGCTACACTTGTTGATTGTACTACGTGTGTTTGCAAGATTTGCATTAGCTTCCGCATTTAGCGCACTTAGTTTTGCATTTAGTTTTAGATTAGCACTAACACCTATTCACCCCCCCCTCTAGGTGTTTTTTAAACATAAGATAAGGTGGGGAAGTCGTTATCCTCTCTTAGCTCAAAAATCACCTCCCTACTCACACAAGACAAGCCTAAATAAAACTTGCTGACATTGGCCCTTAGGGACATATTGCTGGCCTAATGGCCCATCACTCTAGTTTTGATGATGATTAACTCATGTAATTATAGTACTAATGATCTTATGTTTTTATACTTTCAGTTATTGATCAAGATCTTAGTAAGTGCTTAGCTTCAATAAAGGAGTTTTGGAGCTAACACATGTAGATTCAAGAGCTCGAGCGTCAAGATCGCATCTAGCACTCAGATGGAGTCAAACTCTTTGGATCGTGTTTGGATCGAGTCGACTTGGAGAAAGAGTTCTACAAAAAGATTTTGGTTTGTGTTTAGTTTAGTTCTGTTTAGATCTTGTGTAAAGATAGATAGTGTTGATATGCTCAAGTTCACACACACGCGCAAGTTCAAAATGTTTGATTTTCGGTTTAACCGGTTTTGGATTCCGAATATACATAAATATGATTTTTATGAATAGATAGAATCAAAACAAGTTTACATGGTTTAATGTATATTAGATTTCATCTATATACATAGATACTTCATATATTTAGAAAACTTACTTTGATGATCCTATTCATTTGTTTAGAGTTTTGTAATTAACAAAACTTATTTTTAGATTTTATGTCAAAAATATAGATATATCAATTAAATGTGTATTAGATTCTATTCATACAAAATATGTTTCAATATCGTACTTTTATATTTATACAAGTTTTGAAGAAAACGATTTTCTTTTCAAAATTCAAGTTTTGAAAAATACGATTTTTGTTTAAGGCCAAATATTTTATATCACAAAAATAGTTCAAATAGTTTATAATGTATGTTAATTTTTAGTCACACATATTTGTTCTTTAAATATCTAACAAGAACTTATTTTGGTGAAATTTATGAGAATTTATGGGATTTTATTGGAATTAAATTGACCAAATTTCAAGTCCCATAATTGCTGCCAGAACCAGCTGCGGTCGACCGGCCGGTCGACCGATTTGTACAAGATACGTGCACAAGGCCAGCCAAGAAGGCCGGTCGACCGGGCGGTCGACTGACTGAAAGTATCCCACTCTGGCGTACTGCCGGTCGATCGGGCGATCGATCGGAGCGCCAACGGTCAGAAATATGACCATTGGGCCGGTCGATCGGAAAGTCAATTCTGAGCTTTTCTGGCTGCCAATGACTAGTTATTTTGAGAGACTATAAATAGGACTTCTCTTGGGCTATTTTCAACAAGAATTTTAAAGCCTTTCTTCTCATCTATCAAGTGTTTAGCAGTAAGTTTTTGAAGAGTTTTTATGCCAAAAAGATTTATCTTTTATTTTATTTTTAAGGGTTGGAAAAATTAAAGAAAAATAGAGTCTTTAAGAAATTAGTTTTGATCTTTATTTCTATCTCTGTCTAGTATTTTTCCCAAATATTTTTCTTTGTAATTTTGATTTTCAAACACCTTATTTTCTCACACTTGAGTTACCATATCTATCTAATCTATAGGATCTTATTTTTGTGAGAAAAATTATTTGTAGTCTATCGTGATCACCAAGTGTTGTTTGTGGTCTATTGTGATCACCAAGATTGTAATCTTTCTTTGCTTTGGCTTTGTACCTATCCCTCTTGTGTAGAGGTGATTGTGATTGAGTTTTGTCTTTGTGTCTATTGATTGCACATATTTATTGTATTATTCTTTATTCAATATTCACATTTATCATGTAAAAAATCTGCTAAATTCCTTGTCTTAAATGTCTATTTTGTAGAAGATAATCATGTGGAGAAAGAGGATAAAATCAAATAAATATCAGTTAAATTCAGATTTAACTAGATCTATTTAGTTAAAGGAGGATGATCTCAAATTCAGTTGGTTAAATTCAGTTTTTGATGAATCAAGTGGTTAAAGTTAAATATTAACTGAGGATAACGTCAAATGCAGAGTCCAAACCAAAGAGATAAATGGATAAAGAGAAGATCAACGGATGAGACGAAATAATTTTGACTCAGATTCTGACTGGATACATTTTAGTATTTGAATCATAATTTTTGCTACCAGAACTCAAATCTGATGATTCAAGATGATCAAGCAGAGAGTAGAATTTAGGCTAATTTATAGTTCGTAACATAAATTTTTTATTTTCTTTCATGTAATTTTTATTTTCTTTATGTAACTGAGAGGAGAGGATATTTTTATGGAGGAATAAGAGCAAGCTTACACTGAAGGTGACACCGGTGTAAGTGATCTTTTCTTCTATTATTATTTGAATCGAATCAAAGTTTCTTTTTTCTTCTTTATTCTTATTTTCGATCACTTCTCTTCTGTGTTTGTGAATCCAAATAAAACCTATAGCCTCAAAGTTGCCTTGCCCTTGCAAGTGCCGTTGATGGCTTATGGTGATGGATATTGTAGGATCTATAAAACAAGCAACACAAACACTAGATGAGGGTGAATAGTGTTTATAAACTTTTTAAATTAAAACTACTTGCAGGAAAGTAAAATTCACAGAATAAAAACTCAGAAAATGCAAACGCGAAGACAAGAGATGGTTCGGTCCTTGTGACATACATCCAGTCCTCAAGTAATCCGCTTGAAATTTTTCTTTCCCTAATTTAGATACACCCAAAATCGATACCTGTATACTACTTGACAAAAAAACCCTTTACCAAATGTGTACAACTCCTCTTACACCAAGAAGACGACACCTTGTACAACTTCTCTTCTATACCAAGAAGACACTCTTGTATAATACATCTCTTTAAGTGATTACAATCAATCCTATAAGTCTTGAATCTGTATGTGATTGTGGACAAGGTCTCTTATAGGTGGACTTTCAGAATTCCTCACAATAGAGTAGGAATTGGTGAAGAAACAGAAAGTAGAAGCAAGTTTTCAGAAAAAAAATAGAATTTTGAACAGAATTTTTGGGCATAAAACTTGTGTTTTGAATTGGTGAATTGATCGTAGAACAACATCCCTATTTATAGGTGAAATCTATAGTCATTTGGGGAAGTTATCAATTCAAATTTAAAATTTAAAACGTTGGATAAAATACCAGAAATTAGTAACTATTTAACAATCAGAAACTGCTATTAGTCGACTAGGGTATGGAGGTTAGTCCACTAGAAGAACAAATTTTGCCATTGTTAGTCGACTAATATATGAGGCAAGTCGACTATATCAAGACTGATATGGATAACAAGTTTCTAGAAACTGTAATTAGTTGACCAGTAGAACATTATTAGTCGACTATAGTATGGGTTAGTCGATTAGGGTCAAGAGGTAGTCGACTAATACTGCTAAACAGATATCAAACAGAGAGCAAGATATTTTTTTTGGAAGGCCTTAGTCGACTGTAATATGGATCAAGTCGACTAGGTGATAGGATAGTCGACTATACTAGGGGTCAAGTCGACTATATGACTATTGTGTGTGCGTTCAAGACTTTTAACAAAGATTCTAAAAAATACACATAAATAGTCAAATTCTCCAAATGAGTTTGAGCAACCAGAACTCTGTATATAAGCTTAAGATAGAACTCCAAATACATTTGTACCACTTTGTTATCCATCATCAAAAGCTTTCAGTCTGTAGGCTTCAACATTCTCTCCCTTTTATGTTGACAACTTGTGTATGAAAAAACTCCCCTGTAGAGAAACTCCCTCTGCAATGAACAGGTTATAACAAACATATATATAGCAAGTATTTTTGTTCTCCCTTGCATGAGTCATAAAATATATTGCAACATATATTATCCATATATCATATATCTTAAAGCATATCACAACACACATATCAGCATATATCAAACATTATAACTTTCTCCCCCTTTGTCATTAACAAAAAGAGAAATAGCATAGATCATAAAGAGACATAGGAACAACTAGCGTTTTCATAACAAACAGAAAAGGTTAAGTAGTACAATAGAAAACTAAAAGAGCCATAACAAAAAGAAAATACAAAAAGAAAATGTAAGAAACTCCAAAAACATAAAAAGCAAAAAACCAACGCTATATGCATCACATGTCAGATCCGGGAGGAGGTGGTAGTGGAAAAAGGGTCTTGAGGAGATCCAGAATATCCTTTTGAGTTATTTCGAATGACTCCATCTTCAGTTGCATACTCATAAAATGGTTCATCAGTAAAAATTGATTTGAGAGCAATGCATCCTGAGAGTCCATCATAGATTATTGACGGTTTTGTAGAGTCTCTATTTCAACAGAAATAGAGTTGTAAAAAGCATCGGGATATGAAGAAGGTTCTTGAGTTGAACTTTGTGGAGGAGCAAAGGGTGGATGGTAAAAGTGAGAAGTAAAACTAATATCAATGGTTAGGATTGAAAGTAGAGAAAGATCTAATCCAAAACATGTGAAATGGGTTGGGTTTCGAAAGTCAAAAACCAATAACAGAACACAAATGTTGACAGGGTTAGTTGACTTGTGTTTTTGACTAGTCGACTAATCTATTGTTTAGTCGACTAGTTGGTCTATATAGTCGCCTAACTTTTAATAACTCAAAAACTCATGCTTCTGTTTCATGAAATTAGTCGACTAGTTACTTATCAAGTCAACTACTAGACATCGATAAGTCGATGAATAAGAAAAAAATGGCTTAAAATAATTCTGAAAATATTTAAAGATCAGCAATATTGCAAATACCCAAATCTCTTCGAAATCTCATTCTTTAAGCGGTTTTGTAAAAATATCTGCAATTTGATTATCATTTGATATAAAATTTAGTGAAATATCACCTTTTAAAGCATGATCACATAAAAATGATGTCTAACATCATATGCTTCGTACGTGAATAATGAATTAGATTTTTAGATAAGTTAATAGCACAGGTATTATCACACATAATAGGTGAATTTGTGATAGAGATGCCATAATCAAATAAGATTTATTTCATCCATAAAATCTAAGCACATGCAACACTAGCAGCGATATATTCTGCTTCGGTTGTTGATAATGATACTGAATTTTGCTTTTTACTAAACTATGATACTAGTGAATGTCCTAAAAAGTGACAAGTACCACTAGTGCTCTTCCGATCAGATTTACATCTAGCAAAATCAGCATCACTATATGATAGAAAATCAAATGTGCATAATTTCGGATAAAATAAGTTATAATTGATTGTGTTATTAATATATCGAAGTATCCTTTTCACTGCTTTAAGATGTGATTCCTTAGGATTTGATTGATATCTAGCACATAAGTAAACACTGAACATAATATCAGGTCTAATTGAAGTAATATATAGTAAAGAACCAATCATACCTTGATATGATTTTTGATCAACATTCTTACCATTTTCATCTTTGTCTAGGAATGTAGTAGTACTCATGGGAGTTTTTTTACAACCAGAATTTTTCGTACCAAATCTTTTCAAAAGTTCCTTTGCATACTTTCATTGGGAAACGAAGATTCCATCATTCATTTGCTTTATTTGCAGACCGAGAAGTAAGTAAGTTCACCCATGTGGCTCATCTCGAATTCACTCTGCATAGTCTTAGAAAATTCTTGACAAAGATTATCGTTAGTATATCTAAATAAAATATCATTAACAATATTTGAATAATTAAGAATATTTATTAACATGTTTAATAAAAAGAGTTGTATCTGCTCTTTCCATCTTAAAATTAGAATTTAAAAGAAAACTTTTTAATCTATTATACCAAGCACGGGGTGCTTGTTTTAAACCATATAAAACTTTCTTAAGTTTAAAAACATGGTTTGAAAATTTTCATGTTCAAAACCTGGAGGTTGTTCAACATAAACAGTTTCTTTAATAAAATCATTTTAAAAGGCACTTTTAACATCCATTTGATAAAGTTTAAAATTCATAAAGCAAGCAAAAGCAAGTAAAATACGAATTGATTCAAGTCTAGCTACTGGTGCATAAGTTTCATCAAAATCAATACCTTTTTCTTGATTGTATCCTTGTACTATTAACCTTACTTTGTTCTTAATAACTTGACCTAATTCATCAAGTTTGTTCTTAGAGACCCTTCTGGTACCGATGACTGAATGATTAGTAGGACGTTGTACAAGATCCCAAATATCATTTCTGACAAATTGATTCAACTCTTCTTGCATTGCAATAGTCCAAAAATCATCTGCACATGCTTCTTTGATATTCTTCGGTTCCATGAGTGATATGAAAGCAATTTGTGTCATGTAGTTCAATTTGAATCTTGTCTGAACGCCTTGATTTATATCTCCAATAACCAAATCATGTGGATAATTTCTTACTTCAACATATGCTTTAGGTAACTCTGTAGGAGTCTCATCAACATTAGAAATATTAGAATCATCAGAGCATATAATAGTATTATCAATAGGAATATCTATGATATCATCATCATCATGTGAAGAAGTACTAGAAATAGACTTAGTTAAAGATTCATCAAATTTAACATGTAATGATTCTTCAATAGTAAATATTTTCTTATTAAATTTCTATGTGCTTTACTTTGAGTAGAATATCTAATAAAAATACCTTCATTGGATCTAGCATCAAATTTATCTACAGCATCTCTTGTATTTAAGTTAAAACATTTACATCCAAGAATCTTGAAATAAGAAACTTTTGGAATTCTATTATAAAATAATTCATAAGATATTTTGTTTAAAATAGGTCGAATAAGCACTCGATTTAAAACATAACATGCAGTAGCAATAGCTTCTGCCCAAAAATATTTTGATAAATGACTGTCCATAAGTATAGTTCTAGCACATTCTTGCAAAGTTCTATTCTTTCTCTCCATAACACCATTTTGAGGATATGCTCTAGGAAATGCAAAGTTATGTGTAATATCATACTTATCGCAGAAATTTATAAAAGATTCATTTTCAAATTCTCCTCCATGATCACTTCGAATAGTGACTATGTTTAGAGACTTTTGATTTTGAATTCTTTTACAAAAACTTGAAAACTCATTAAGAGTATCATTTTTATTTTTCAAAAAAATTACCCATGAAAAACTTGAATAATCATCAACAATAACAAAAACATATCTACTTTTGTTTAAAGAAGCAACACGAGTAGGACCAAATAAATCCAAATGTAACAGTTCTAAAGTTTCATTAGTAGAAACTAAATCTTTAGATTTAAAAGATAATTTAACTTGTTTTCCTAATTGACAAGAATCAGAAAAATAATCCTTTTTAAAAGCTATTTTGGAAGACCTTTAACTATATCAAACTTAGAAATCTTAGAAATTGTTTTCATATTCAAATGACCAAATCTTTTATGCCATAAAAATTAATCATTATTTGAAGCAAGCAAACATAAGTTATCATTTGATGATATACAAGTTATTGATAACTCATAAATATTGTTGTTACGAGAACCGTTAAACAGAATATCTTTCATGTTAGTATCATCTATAAGACATGCATCTTTTTCAAAAATAATTTTATAAACCTTATCACATAACTGACAATACTTAGTAGATTGTGTTTTAAACCTCTTACCAAAATAACATTTTTCAATAAGGGGTTTCAAAATGTTACCAACCAGACCGATACCAATAACCTTTCCTTTGTTATTGTCTCCAAATACTACTGTACCTCCCTTTTTGATTTGAATGGAAGACAGTAGTTGAATGTGTCCGGTCATGCGTTTGGAACAACCACTATCAAGTATCCACTTTTCTTCATAAGGTGCCCATAAGATAAAAACATTTTGTATGGTACCCATCATGATAGGATCCGAAAAAGATTAGCCTTTAGGAACCTAAATCCAATTGGAATTTGATTTCCATTTGTTAGTATACACATAATTAACTGAATTACACCATCATGTATATAAGATGCAATATAAGCAATTTTATCAACATTATTTAGATTTTTAGGAATCCATATATATTTGTTCCTAATTCTTTTTGAAATAGTATTAGTATTTCTTTTCACAAAAGAATTATATGGATTATTATTATAAAAATGTGTAGATTTTATAAAATTAGTTTTGAAAATTCAAGACCAACATGTGTAGGTTTGTAAATCTTATCTTTTAAAAATCTAAGACCACAATGATTATTTGACATTTTTTGATAAGATAATAGATCATTTAAATTTGCTTTTCCTTTATTAAATTTTGTCACATTTTTTAAAATTTCTTCATACTTAGTTTTGAAATTAGTCATTTCTTTATCTAAAATAGTAATTCTAGAATTTAAAGAAATAGTTTCTTTTTCAAGCATAGAATTCTCTTTTAAGAAATTCTCATTATCTTTTTTTAAAGATGAAATAACTTTTCAAAATCATCTTTTTGAGAATTTAAAGAAGATGTTTGAGAAACATATAAATTGAATTTTCATTGTTGAGTCTTTCATTTTCCTTTATTAAAACTTTATTTTTCATCTTTTCATTTTTAAATCATTATAAAGTTCATTAAATGCTTTCGATAATTCATCATAATCTTATACCTCATCTTCTTGAGCCATGAAGCAGATATTGGCAGTTTCAGTGGCTTCTTCTTCGTCAGAGGAAGACGAATCGCTATCATCCCAAGTTGCTTGGAAGGCTTTCTTCTTCTTGTTGAACTTATTGAAATTCTTGAAATTTCCTTTTGATTTTATCAATGGGCAATCCTTCTTTATATGACCATGTTTGTTACACTTAAAACAAATAGGATTATCATTAGTATCTTTATTCTTTTTAAACTTACCTTGTTTTAAGAACCTCTTGAATTTTCTTGGAAGCATCGCCATCTCCTCTTCATCGTCATCTAAATTGTACATATCTGAAGATGTATGTATAGAAGATATGTACTTTCTTCATGGATTAAAGTTGTTGTTCATCCTTTTTTCTATCTTCGAGTTGCACTTCATATGCCATTAGATTACCAATAAGATTTTCTAATGACATTGTTGAGAGATCATTCGCTTCTTCTATTGTCCAATTCGATGTGGGTGCCCGAAGGATCTTTCTGACTTTTTCTCCAAAGGCTACTAAAGAATTTGTAATGTCAGTGAACCATGTAACAATTTCTGCAATGGTTTCGTTCTCCTTCATTTTGAAGAGTTCGAACCTGTAAACAAGAATAGAAATTTAGACTGTTTAACCTTATTTGTACCTTCATGTATTACCTGTAGGATCTGCCATATTAGATTTGCAGATTTGACCGTTGATGCGAGATTGAATTCTTCTTTGTTCAAGGCACAGTAGAGCGCGTTCATTGCTTTGGCATCAAGGTTGACAGATTTCTTTTTTTTCTTCACTCCAAGCATCATAATTGATTGTAGGTTTGATGTATGATGCTTTCACTATATTCTATAGTTCATAGTTGAGGGATTGCAAGCAGATTTTCATTCTACACTTCCAATAGTTTTAGTTCGATCCATCAAATAATGGTGGACGTTGTAGAATGTCCTTTGAATTACGATGAAGGGAATTTCGTTACCATCCTCGCTCTGATACCAAGTGTAGGATCTATAAACAAGCAACACAAAATACTAGAGGAGGATGAATAGTGTTTATAAACTTTTTAAATTAAAACTACTTGCAGGAAAGTAAAATTCACAGAATAAAAACTCAGAAAATGCAAACGCGAAGACAAGAGATTTTATCCTGGTTCGGTTCTTGTGACCTAGTCCAGTCCCCAAGCAATCCGTTTGAGATTTTCCTCTTCCTGATTTGGATACACCCAAAATCAACACCTCTACACCACTTGACAAAACACCCTTTACCAAATGTGTACAACTCCTCTTACACTAAGAAGACGATACCTTGTACAACTTCTCTTCTACACCAAGAAGACGCTCTTGTATAATACTTCTCTTTGAGTGATTACAATCAATCCTATAAGTCTTGAATCTGTATGTGATTGTAGACAGGGTCTCTTATAGGTAGACTTTCAGAATTCTTCATAATAGAGTAGGAATTGGTGAAGAAACAGAAAGTAGAAGTAAGTTTTTAGAAAAACAAAAATTTGAACAGAATTTTTGGGCAGAAATCTTATGTTTTAATTGGTGAATTGATCTTAGGACAACATCCCTATTTATAAGTGAAATCTATAGTCATTTAGGGAAGTTATCAATTCAAATTTGAAATTTAAACGTTAGATAAAACACCAGAAATCAGTAACTGTTTAACAGTCAGAAACTGCTATTAGTCGACTAGGTTATGGAGGTTAGTTGACTAGAAGAACAAATTTTGCCATTGTTAGTCAACTAATATATGACGCAAGTCGACTATATCAAGACTGATACGGATAAGAAGTTTCTTGAAACTGTAATTAGTCGACCAGTAGAACAATGTTAATCGACTATAGTATAGGTTAATTGACTAGGGTCAAGAGGTAGTCGACTAATATTGCTAAACAAATATCAAACAAAGAGCAGGATTTTTTTTTTGGAAGGCCTTAGTCGACTAGGTGATAGGATAGTCGACTATACTAGGAGCCAAGTTGACTATATGGCTATTGTGTGTGCGTTCAAGGTTTTAACAAAGATTCTAAAAAATACACATAAATAGTCAAATTCTCCAAATGAGTTTTAGTAACTAGAACTCGATATAGAAGCTTGAGATAGAGCTCCAAATACATCTGTATCACTTTGTTATCCATCATCAAAAGCTTTCAATCTGTAGGCTTCAACAGATATCCATTTCTATGGCAGTATAGCTTGCCCCTTCAATTCATAGTGTAATACGAGAATGGGGAAGATCCTATTTGTCATACTTCGCTCGCCTTCAAGCAATGGTACATCGTCGATACGGGTTAAAGGTAAGTAGGCGCTGAAGATGTAAGTAACTTTTTTAGGTTTTACTTTTCTTTTCTTTTTAATTTTAGTGTAAATTACTAACACCACTATCTTCCAAATTTCTTTCAATCTTTTTCAATTTCTTTGTACATGTCCACTTTCATTTTCTCCACCTTCTCTATCTACCACTTCTTTCTAACTCACTTTAACTTAATTTTTCTTTTTTTTTAAAGAACAAAAGAAGAACTTTAACTATTCTTTGTAGCATAAAAGAGAACTTATTAAAAAGTTTGCATCGCTAGTCCCTCCTTATGGATCACACCCGCATAACCAATTGCTATAGCGGTAGAATTGAGCACCTTGCACTATTATTATAAAAGTTCTGAAATATTATATTTTTGTGTAGGAAAAATCTTTATCAAATTTTGACACCGTTGTCGGGGAGGGACCGTAAGTAATTCCCTTTTTGGTTAAATTTTTTTGGTTAACTTTCTTCTTTGTTCTTGGTATACAGATTTAACAACAAGAAATTTTTACTGCAGTAGACATATAAGTAGCTCTGAACTCTGCTCAAGTAAGCAGAGCCCAAAAACTCTCAGATTTGCTACCTGTGGCAATCTGAGTGAACTACTAACCTGTATTTTCTGCAGGTTGGCTGAATTGTATAGTTTAATATCTGTAGCATTTATTTCCTTATTTGACTCATTGTATATACATTTCTAACACAACAGTAAAAAGTTGATCGTAAATGCTAAAAATAATTTAGACTTTGCATTTAGGCACGTGTCTATTTCATTACATTTTCTATTTACTGTTAAAGAGTGCTGGAGCCAAGGTATGTGTGCATAGCATTTAGTATACGGTTCATTTTTTATGAAATATTGCTTGAGTGTTACTTTTTTTCTATATACTTGTACATTGCATTAAATTGATTTAAGGGCTTGTCCTATAAACAAGATAAGGTGGGAAAGGTATTACCCTCCGTTAGCCCACAAACAATCTTCTCACTCACTAACCCAAGCTTAACTAAAACTGAGTAGATGTTGGCCTTAGGGACATCTCAGACTCAAATAGGAGACTGACCTAAGGGAGAAGTTGATTTGAATCTGACTGTTGCCAAATCGGGGACTAAGGTTGGGGATTGAGGGGAGAAACCCCGAAGGCTGATGGTTTGGCTTAATTAGGCCCGTCGCTTCTGCACGGATACCTCCCACCAATCTTGCCCCTACCTGGCCGATTAACTTGTGGTCAGATTCGGCAATATAGCCCCCGTGGACAGTCTAACTAGTTAGAAGTCGTCTAGGTCTAAGGTTTACCCTAACTTAAGCTAGATTTTTTTCTTTTTATTTGTTTGCTTATTTGTTTGTTTCTCTTTATTTGTGTTTGACATTTCTTGTGTGATAAGGCTTATAACAATAATTTTTTCAATTTTAATGGTAATCTATATTACACCCCGACCTCTTTTTCGGATATTACCAACTCGGCATATCATAACTTTAACCAATTAAGTGTACCGGATTGGTCTTATCCGAATTAATATAACCCATGCCCCCAATCTTATGACCATAATTTTCAAAATACTTTCAACTCTTCACAGAGTCAATGGGGACTCACCTCCCCCAAGTCTAATTTTCAATCAACTTGTCCTCTTTATCCACCTTGTCCATAATATTTCCAAGATTCATACTTAATTCCACTAGTTCAAAATAGAAAACTATCAATCTTGAAAATGAGTATGCGTGAGTCCAAGAACCAATCACAAAATCTGACAGACTCACAATTTCACCACAAATTTCAAAACAAAACTTCGTCTTTTCAAGTCCATTCGCAACAAAACGATGAACCAATCGACTATAAAAAGATGCTTGAAGTTATGACTCAGGCTCAAATCGCTCATAATCATGACATAGATCTAATGGTCTAAACTCTTCATTCTTAACATTTGACCATTTCTGATGTCGCTAACCATTCTGTTAGAGCCGAAGAATCATGTTGTTTTGAAAAATAAGATGTCATTTCAGCACACCCATTTGAACTTGCCCAAACTCCAAATTTTGAAAATGACATTGACAGTTTGACAAGTTATCCCTTTTCTGAAATTGAACTAGAGAATGAATATAATCCTGAACCTCAACTTGGTGATTCAATTCTACTTCCTGATTTAATAATGACTCCGGTGTCTTCATCTGATTTCAATCTTTTTTTCGAGTCAACATAGATCCTGTGCCAATTCATCATGAAATTGAATCACCAATCTTTTATGATCATCATATTGAACCTGACCAATTTCATAATTTTGAAAGTCTCATTGACAAATTGACAAGTTCTCATTTTTATGAAATTAAACTCAATGAGAAATGTGACCTAGATTCTCAAATTTGTGATCCAGTTCAAATTTCTGAATCAATATTAAGTCTTGTTTTGTTACCCAACTTGAGTAATATTTTAGAGTCAATTTTGATTCCCACACCTGTCATTCTTGAACTTGAATCACCAATATTAAGTCACGTTCCATTGTAAAAAAATGAATGTGGACTTGAGTTTTAACTTCTTGATTTGGACCCACTTACTGAACCAATCTCGACTCCTGAACTTTTACTTGACTTAAGTTACTTTCTTGAGTCGATATTAGTTCCTATAATTCCTAAGTCTAAGTCAATCATTTCATCTTTTCACACTCCATTTTGGGACAAGGGTGTTGATAAAATTGAGTCTGAAATTATTTGTGAAATTTAGAAATTAGATGGGGTTAAATTCTTAATAAAAATCATTCATATATCCATCATTTTAGTGGGTTATATTAGAGAGGTTTCTTATGGATTCCTCTAAACTCCATGCAAATTCGATTAGGCCGCATTTCGTGGACCAATCAGACTACCACCGGAACCACCATCTTAAGGTAATATTTTCCTTCCCTTTGTTCTTTTTCATGCATCTATACATTAATTCATATATTGAGGACAATGCATGAGATTGGTACGGGGGAGGGTTCTAACGTAACTTAGGTTTCCTTTTCTTAAAACAAAATAAATTTATTATTAACATTTTCTTTACTTTTAAGAAAAACTTTTTGAAAAAAGAAACAATATTTTGACATATTTTTTGCAAGAAATTAAGTCAATTTTAAGGAATAGGATAATCATAATTAGGATTTTTTTATACTTGGTCAGAATAAGACTATTTGTCTGATTTTTAGGGTTAGGAAGAAATTTGTCAAAGTAATTTAGTCTTGATCTTTGCCTTGATGAAATATGCGCACTTTATACACTTACACACTTGGGGTTCAAAAATAAAGATTTTTATGCCTTATATAATATATATATATGTGTGTGTGTGTGTGTATACCTATGAAAAATAAACAAATCAATTATTGATTAGCTAGGTGCTTTGACCTAAGCAAGCCTTGATATTTATGCAAAAGATGATTAGATAAGTTTGAAAAAAAAAGAAAAAAAGAAATATATATCTATAAAAATTCTCTGATTAAGTTGCGTATTTGTGCCTCATAAAGCATAAGTACTCACGCTTAAAAGCAGTTCATATAATAAAATTCTTAGTTTTGTGGTCTTATTTGCTCGAGTCCTTAAGTCCTTGGGGTGTTTCTCACCCGGTGCCCTAAGACCGTTTGGCTTGGGAGTCACCAATTAAAGGCTCGTTACATGGGCTGATTAGAAAGCCTAATAGAACAAAGGAATAATATCACCAAAAATAAAATAATATATATATATATATATATAAATAAGGCATAAGAGTTAGAGTTAAAGAACCTTTAGTCAAAACATCACGGTCACGAAGGTGCATATGATCTAGGGTAAAGTAATAAACTAGATGAAAAACACAATTTGACTCCTTACTTTGATTGATAACAAATTTTTGAATATAGACTAAGTCTAGAAATGAAAATTTCAGTTTTCCTATAACTTATAAATTACTTAAATCTTGCAATAATATTTCAAACATTTTTCTTTCAAAATGTGTTTTCAAAATATTAACATTTTCTCTTTCTTTATGGATTCTGTGGGTGCAATCAACTGGAAACTCTCACGAGAGAAAACCCATCCTCTAGGGGTAATCTAGAGTTTAACGGCTTGTTGCACAAGCTTAGTGCAATCCGTGACCTGCGAAAGTGGTTTTATAATCTTTGGTTCAGTTTTGTTGTTTTGCTCGAGGACGAGCAAAAGATAGGTGTGGGGATGTGATTGCACACATTTATTGCATTATTCTTTATTACATATCTACATTTATCATGTAGTAAATTTTCAAAATTTCTTGTCTTAAATGTCTATTTTGTAGAAGATAATCATAGGAAGAAAGAGGATAAAATCAAATAAATATCAGTTAAATTCAGATTTAACTAGGTCTATTTGGTTAGAGGAGGATGATCCTAAATTCAGTTGGTTAAATTCAGTTTTTGGTGAATTAAGTGGTTAAAGTTAAAGATCAACCGAGGATAACGTCAAATACGGAGTCCAAATCCAAAGGGATAAATGGATAGAGAGAAGATCAAAGGATGAGATGAAGCAATTTTGACTCAGATTCTGGCTGAATACATTTTAGTGTTTGAATCGTAACTTTCGTTATCAGAACTCAAATCTGATGATTCAAGATGATCAAGTAGAGAGTAGAATTTAGGCTAATTTGTAGTTTGTAATTTAGGTTTTTTATTTTCTTTCATATAATTTTTATTTTCTTTATGTAACTGAGAGGAGAGGATACTTTCATATAGGAATGAGAGTAAGCTTGTACTGAAGGTGACACCGGTGTAAGTGATCTTTCCTTCCATTGTTATTTGAATCGAATCAAAGTTTCTTTTTTCTTCTTTACTCTTGTTTTCGATCACTTCTCTCTTCTGTGTTTGTGGATCCAAATAAAACCTATAGCCTCAAAGTTGCCTTGCCCTTACAAGTACCGTTGATGGCTTATGGTGATAGATATCCATTTCTATGGTAGTGTAGCTTGCCCCTTCAATTCATAGCGTAAGACAGGAATGAGGAAGATCCTATTTGTCATACTTCGCTCGCCTTCAAATAAAGGTACATCGTCGATACAGATTAAAGGTACGCAGGTGCTAAAGAGGTAAGTAACTTTTTTAGGTTTTAGTTTTCTTTTCTTTTAGTTTTAGTGTAAATTACCAACACCACAATCTTTCAAATTTCTTTCAATCTTTTTCAATTTCTCTGTACATATCCACTTTCATTTTCACAACCTTCTCTATCTTCCACTTTCTTTCTAACTCACTTTAACCTAATTTTTCTTTTCTTTTAAAGAACAAAAGAAGAACTTTAACCATTCTTTGTAGAAAAAGAGAACTTACTAAAAAGCTTCCATCGCTAGTCTTTTCTTGTGGATCATGACCCGCATAGCCACTTGCTATAGCGGTAGAATTGAGCATCTTGTACTATTATTATAAAAGTTCTAAAATTCTATATTTTTGTGCAGATAAAACCTCAATCATTTATCCCTCTTATGTAGAGGTGATTGTGGTTGAGTTTTGACTTTGTGCCTTATCCCTCTTGTGTAGAGGTGATTGTGATTTGACTTTGTGCCTTACCTCTTGAGTAGAGGTGGTTGTGCTGGAGAGAGGAGTTGTATACTCCAAATTTGTAATTACAAATTCCTCAGTGGAGGTTCCCTTTGTGCGAGATCCTGTGTGGACATAGTGAAAATCATTCTGTGTGAAGGCGAGGACGTAGAGCAGTGGCTCGAACCTCGAAACATGTCTCAGTGTTTGCATTTGATCCACTATCTCTTAACTCTATCTCTCTTATATCTTGCATTGCTTTATATTGTTCATATCACTTACATGTTTGGTATTATTTGTCTGCTCATACTTATGTTGAGCCAAGAGAGTTTCATATAGCACCTCAACTCTTATTTAGAGGAATCTAGAGGAGATAGTCCAGAGCCCTTCACGGGAATTCGGCTACATTCTTTGGTTACACATAGTGTGTTGCAATTAGTTTTTAATTTCGCATCATATGACATTAGATTAGCTAGTACACCTATTCACCCCCCTCTAGGTATATTTTCAATTGGTATCAGAGCCTATGCTCCTGATATTAGATTTAACCACCTAGGAGTGAGATCTTGGCTTGCTAATTTAGTATTGCATTTGAAAGTACACCTAGAGGGGGGTGAATAGGTGTACGGCTAATCGAATGAACTAAATGCTGAAATTAAAACTTAATTGCAACAACACTTAATGCTACCAACGAGTGTAGCCAAATTCTCGGTGAGGGGCTCTGGACTAACTCCTCTTGATTCCTCTGAATAGGAGTTGAGGCGCTATATGAAGCTCTTGTGGTTAATCATAAGTGAGGCACACACAAACAAACCAAGCATATAATGGATATATGACAATATGAATGATGCAAGGCACAATAGTAAAGAGAGAGAGTCAGAGAGTCAATGGATCAATTGCTAACACACGGATATGTTTCGAGGTTCGAGCACCCAGCTCTACGTCCCCGCCTTCACACAGAAGGATTTCTACTAACTTGTCCATACAGGACTCCCACACAGGAAACCTCCACTGAGGATTTGGGGCAATACAATAACAGGGAGTACACAACTTCTCTCTTTACAAACACAATCTCTACACTTAGAGGTTAGGCACAAAGCCACCACAAAACTCAATTAACCCACAAATGAGGGATGCGCACAAAGCCAACAACCAATCAACCTCTCATTAAAGGGATAGGGCACAAAGCCACCACTCCAAAATCAACCTCTACCTAAGAGGGATATCACAAAGTTGGAGGGTTTACAACTTAGTGATCAAAAGACCACAAACCAATTCTTTTCCACAAAAACAAAGATCCTATAGAGAGGATAGAATGATATAGCTCAAGTGTAGAAAATCAAGATGTTGGAAAATAAACCAGAAGAAAAAATACTTGGGAAAACAACTTAGTATTTGATAGAAATGAAGAACAAAGCAAATATCCCAAATCTATATTTTTCTTTGATTTTCCAACTCTTGAAAACAAATAAAGAATGATCTTTAAAACTATTAAACTCTTTTGAAAACTTGCTTTTAAAACACTAGAGAATAGGTGAATTTTTTCTCTTGAAAATCTATTGCAAAACCCACTTCAAATGGGGTATAAATAGCCCATAGAAAATTCTGCCTGTTGGCTGGCAGAAAGGTCAGATTTGACCTTCCGGTCGACCAGTCGGTCGACCGGCAAACGGTCAAATTTTTGACCGTTGAGCCTTCCGGTCGACCGAGCCCTAAACCAGAGAGCAACGGCTCTCTGGCCGGTTGACCGCCCGGTCGACCGGGGCAACCCGAGGTGGGTTGCCTTCAGTCGGTCGACCGCTCGGTCGATCGGCCCAAGGGCTGGCTGCGTGCACATTCTTGTGCACGTCCGATCGACCGTTCCAGTCTACCGGCTCCTGATCTGGTCGACCGGTCGGTCGACCGCTAGAGCCCGGCAGAAACAGATTTTAGGACTAAAAAACTTGGTTTGTAATCATCAAATAAATCCCATAAATTCTCTAAAAATTCACAAAAATAAGTTCTGTATAATACTTTGATAAACAACCATGTGTGAAAAAATTCAACACATATTTCAAAAAATTTGAACCATTTTGTGACTTAGAAATTTTGCCAAAAACCAAAATCTGTATTTTTCAAAACTTGGATTTTGAATTGAAAATTCATTTTGTCCAAAACTCATCCAAATACAAAAATATGATATGAAACAACATTTAGGCATGTAGTATATGGATATAATCCAATATACATATAAAGATATATATCAATATTTTTTGACACATAAATCCAAAAATAAGTTTTTGATAAAATACCAAAACACCAAACTCATGAAATAGACTATCAAACTAAGTTTGTTTAAATAGTTGAAGCATAGATGTATATAGAACAAATCTAATATACAAACCATGTAAACTTATTGATTCTATCTATTCATGAAACCAAGATCGGTTAAACAAAAACCAAAAACCAAAACACGAAACTTAAACAAGTGTGTGTGTTGTGAACTTAAGCATATCACACTATCTAATCTTTAACAAATGGATCTAAAACATAATCTAAACTATGTACCAAAGTCTTCTTAACGAACTCCGTCTTCAAAACGACTCAATCCAAACGTGATCCACTAAGCTTGACTCCAATGAGTGTTAGATATAAACTTGACGCTCGGGCTCTTGAATCATCATGTGAAAGCTCTAAAATACCTTTATTGAAGCTAATCACCTACTAATATCTTGGTTAAGTATCTGAAATTAAATATCATAAGATTATTAGTAAACATAACTACATGAGTTAATCATCATCAAAACTAGAGTGGAAGGCCTCTGGGCCAACAGCATTTGCACACATATAGTCTATACACTCATGGATTACCTTGTCCCTCCCACGTTTGATATTTCTAACATCAATATGTGGAAGTTTAGGATGAGTGCTTATTTAAAATCCCTAGGTTTGCATGTCTATCTTGCCACTACCAAAAAAACTTATTTTGATAATGACAAGTACATTAAGGCTAATGCACAAGCCCTAAATGCATTAAAGCATTCACATAGTAAAGAATATTTATTTATGATTTCTCATTGTGATTCCACTTTTATAGTGTGGAACACATTAACCTCTCCAAAGCTACAGACAATAAACTATGTGGAGAAGGAACCCTTAGTGAAGGAGTCCGACGAAACTTGCTATATGGTCCAAGGAAATGACTCCCTTGAGATACATTCGGAAACTCATCTAGATGATAATGCTAGTTCTTCTTGTGATGATAGCATGGATGCAGATACTTTAAATGAAGAACTATCTATATTTTGTGAAAACTTACTAGAAAAATACAAACTTTTAAAAAAGAAAAGTCTTAAATTAAAAGGAAAAAAATAAGAATTTGTTGTCAAAGCTAGACATAGTTTTATAAGAGAGGGTTGAGATTTCAAGTGAAAGAGACTCCTTGAAAACCTAACTTGACCTTATTTTAAAGGAAAATAAAATTTTGAAGAATAAAAATGATTTTGATGATGTTGTGAAGAATAATGAGGTTTTGTCTTCAAAACTTAATTTTATTATAAAAGAGAATAATTCTTTAAAAAATAAAATTGCTTTGATTTCAAAAGAGTTGGAATTTGTTTCAAAAGAAAACACTTCTTTGAAAAATGATTTTGATACTCATGTTTGTCATGTTCCTATTACCCTTCTTCTATTGATAAATATGTTGCTTGCTCACATCTTCTTCAATTATTGAAAATGATATATGTGATTTGAAAAAGAGTGTAGATTATTTGGGCTCTACTTTGACCCAATGTGTTATGGATCACAAGAAATTGGAATACATGTTTCGAAAGAAACAAGTTTCACATATATATGCACACAAAACACGGCATACACATGCTCATCATGCTCACACATATGATTCTATATAAGCTCATGTGTACACTTGTACACATTCTAGACGTATGGGCCACCTTGCAAAGTATTGTTATGATCGAATACATAATTCTAATTTTGAAAATAAATTTGTTTGGGTTAGGAAAGGTGCTAACCCTCATGGACCCAAGAAAGTGTGGGTACCAAAATTCACCCCTATTATATTTGATGTAAGTGTGGGCTCCACTCGACGTGAGGGTTTTGGTGCCTTGATGGTGGATGCGCTTGAGCGTGATCGCCACTACATTGGATGCATCACCTTCAACGATGTTTGGTGGGAGGACCACTATGGTTTGAAGACCTAGAGATTAGTTCCATTAGTTTTGGTAACTATCTCTAACTCCTTATATTGTTTAAATGCTTTCTCATTGATGATTTTTAGTATGTCTTGATTTTTCATGTTCATTATGTTTTAATGCAATGTTTATTAGACTTGTGATATACATATGTAGTATTTGAGATGCACCCATATTTATATGAACTATTATTTTAGTGTTCTCACTATAGTTTATCTATTATGTATATCCTAACTCTATAGCACGTACATTATCCTAATGATCATGTTTATTTATAATTTTGCACTTCATGTTTTGATTACTTGTTTAGATATAGTTTTCGTTAAAACTTGTGTTTATACTTGTACAACTGGTGAGCCACATTTGATTATTATATGTTTGTACTTTATTGCTCAATTGTACACAATAGATGTACTTATATAACCTTATTTTGATGATTCTTATATCTTAACATGTATTCCCTATTTTTATACATGTTTTCATAAAAATGTGTTTAACTTCATGTATATGTTAATTTTGCCTAAAACTATTAGATATACATGTCTATCTTAGAGCCACTTGCTTTCATGCAATATACTTTTATGGACTAGTTTATATTTGGATATGTATGTATACTTTAGTATGACAAAACATATGTATACCTTGATGCTTGTTAAGTTTTGATGATTTTCATGTTTTTGATTAAGGAATTTCATATGAGCTTTATTACCTATTTCATGATTATGCTTATTACATGATTTTTGCACTCTACATCATCTTGTTTACTCATGATATTAGATTCATGATAATCTCTTGTGCTTTATAGACTTTGAGTGTCAATTATTGTGTGATTTTCATATTTTCATGGATATATTCATGTTTTATTCCTTACTTGAAGGATTTCGTACTAGTTTTCAACTTTATCTTTAAAACTAGTCTCTATTCTTCAATTAGTAGAGTTTTCAAACTATGCTTAAATATTTTCAAATCATATTTTTGAAAACCCCTACCTTCTAAGGGTGGATGGATGGGCGACCATGTCTTGTATCCCTTTATTGAATATCTTTTAAAACTAGCGCATGAATAGGGTGGTAGTTACGAATTATACATATGATCTTCATGAAATTTTATTTTTATATACTCATATATGTTTCTTATATATGTATGCTTCAAATTTCAATTAGTATCAATTTCAATTGGTATTTTCATTTTCATACATCTATATAATTTGATTGTACTTATTTTACAATATCTTTACTTCTTAAAGCACAAATTATATTTATGCTAAACTTGAATTTATCCTAAATATTAATTAGTATCTTTACAAACTTATGCATTGATTTCAATTAGTATTTCAATTGGCATTTCAATTGCTAATCATTTCAATTGGTATTTCAATTGATATTTATTTAATATCAAAATGTACTTCATGTTTCACCTTCAATTGGTATCAAAATCAATTTATTGGTATCTTTAAAAAATTCAAGCGGTACCAACATTTGTTTTTGTCGACTACAATTTGATTTCATTGATATCATAATTCATTTTGTTGACTTCAAGAAATTTCAAAATTTTGTTTTAAAAGTGGTTTCAAAATTTGTTGATATATATTGTTATATGCAAGGGAAGCTTAACATCTTCTCTATATATAAATTCATGTTGATTGTATCTCACATTGAGGAGCTTGACCTCTCTTCTTTACGTGATACACGTGTGTAGGAGGAGTTTAACATCTCTGCTTATACATTGTATATTATGCTTTATATTGGTTAGGGTCTAGTCATCTCTTCTCCATGTAATGCATGTATGCAGGGGGAGCTAACTTATCGTCTCTTCTCTTCATGAATGTAAATCGCATATACATCTTTATTGTTTGATTATCCTCACCCCTTTGTTGATGAATTGATAAAAAGAGGGAGAAGAATTTAGAGAGTTTATATATGCATGTTTATTTTCTTATTTATGCATATAAATTTGTGTTTACTTTATGCATTTCATTGAATATCTAATTATGTATTGCTATGCATGAGTTAAGGAGGAGCTTCTATGAAACTTATCTTTAATCTATGCATATATAACTTTATGAGTTTTGTCATCATCAAAAAGGGGGAGATTGTTGGCCCAAAGGCCCATCACTTTAGTTTTGTAACTCATGTAGTTATGGTACTAATGACTTTGTATTTATATAGTTTCAGTTATTGATTAAGTCTTAGTAGGTGCTTAGCTTCAACAAAGGAGTTTTGAAGCTAACACTTGTAGATTTAAGAGCTGGAGCGTCAAGATCGCATCTAACACTCAGATGGGGTCAAGCTCTTTGAATCGTATTTGGATCGAGTCGACTTGGAGAAAGAGTTCTACAAGAAGACTTTGGTTTGTGTTTAGTTTAGTTGTGTTTAGATCTGGTGTAAAGATAGATAATATTGATATGCTCAAATTCACACACACACAAAAGTTTAATATGTTTGGTTTTCGGTTTAACCGGCTTTGAATTTCGAATATACATATGTATGGTTTTCATGAATAGATAGAATCAAATAAGTTTACATGGTTTAATGTATATTAGATTTCATCTATATACATATATGCTTCATATATTTAGAAAACTTACTATGATGATCCTATTCATGTGTTTAGAGTTTTATAATTAACAAAAATTTTTTTTTAGATTTTATGTCAAAAACATACATATATCAGTTACATGTGTATTAGATTCTATCCATACACAATATGCTTGAAACATGTTTCAATATCGTGTTTTTGTATTTATACAAATTTTGAAGAAAATGGTTTTTCTTTTCAAAATTCAAGTTTTGAAAAATACGATTTTTGTTAAGGCCAAATATTTTATATCACAAAAATAGCTCAAATAGTTTATAAAATGTGTTGATTTTTGGTCACACATATTTGTTTTTCAAATATATAATAAGAACTTATTTTTGTGAAATTTATAAGAATTTATGGGATTTTATTATAGTTAACCAAGTTTCAAGTCCCATAATTGCTATCAGAACCAGCTGGCAATTGACCGAACGGTCGACCGGAGCAGAGATCGGTCGACCGGTCGGTCGATCGATATGCACAAGATACGTGCACGAGGCCAACCAAGAAGGCCAGTCGACCGATTGAAAGTACCCCACTTTTCGGTACTGTCGGTCGACCGGAAGGTCGACTGGAGCGCCAACGGTCAAAAATATGACCGTTGGGCCGGTCGACCTGAAGGTCAATTCTGACATTTTCTAACTACCAACGGCTAGTTTTTTGAGAGGTTATAAATAGGCCTTCTCTTGGGTTTTTTCAACAAGAATTTCAAGAGCCTTTCGTCTCATCTATTCAAGTGTTTAGCAGCAAGTTTTTTGAAGATTTTTTGTGCCAAAAAGATTTATCTTTTATTTTGTTTCAAGGGTTGAAAAAATCAAAGAAAAAAAGTCTAGGAAATTGGTTTTGATCTTTATTTCTATCTCTATTTATTATTTTTCCAAATATTTTCTTTGTGATTTTGATTTCCAAACATCTTGTTTTCTCACACTTAAGTTATCATATCTATCCTATCTATAGGATCTTGTTTTTGTGAGAAAATTGTTTGTGGTCCATTATAATCACCAAGTGTTGTTTGTGGTCTATTGTGATCGCCAAGATTGTAATCTTTCTTTGCTTTGACTTTGTGCCTATCCCTCTTGTGTAGAGGTGATTATGGTTGAGATTTCGCTTTGTGCCCATCCCTCTTATGTAGAAGTGATTGTGGTTGAGTTTTAACTTTGTGCCTTATCCCTCTTGTGTAAAGGTGATTGTGGTTTGGCTTTATGCCTTACCTCTTGAGTAGAGGTGGTTGTGTTAGAGAGAGGAGTTGTATACTCCAAGTTTGTAATTACAAATTCCTCGGTGGGAGATCCCCTTTGTGGGAGGTCTTGTGTGGATATAGTGAAAATCCTTATGTGTGAAGGTGGGATGTAGAGCAGTGGCTCGAATCTCGAAACATATCTCGGTGTTTGCGTTTGATTTACTATCTCTTAACTCTATCTCTCTTATATCTTGCATTGTTTTATATTATTCATATCACTTACATGCTTGGTATTATTTGTGTGCCCATACTTGTGATGAACCAAGAGAGCTTCATATAGCACCTCTACTCTTATTTAGAGGAATCTAAAGGAGATAGTCCAGAGCCCTTCACGGGAATACGGCTACACTCTTTGGCTATACATAGTGTATTATAATTAGTTTTTAATTCTGCATTATTTGACATTAGATTAGCTAGTACACCTATTCACCCTCCCTCTAGGTGTATTTTCACATTTCGGGCTCATTTAAGAGATTGACCTAAGAAAAAAGTTGTTAGAGCTTGACCCTTGTCAAATAGTGTTCAAGGTTGGGGATTGAGAGGCGAAACCTTGAAGAACAGTTGTTTGGCATAATTAGACCCATTGCTCCAACACGGATACCTCCCACTGGTCTTGCCCCTACCTGACCGATTAACTTGTGGTCAGATTTTTACAAATGTACTCCCCGTGGACAGTCTAACCAGTTTGGAATCCTCTAGGTCTAAATCAACCCTAGCATAGGCTTGTTTTCTTTTTCTTTATTTGTTTGTTGTTTTTTTGGTAAATTGTGATATGAATTTCAACAACAACAATTTTTTCAACCAAATGAATCCATTTTTCACCTTGAGCTCATCTGACTCGGATAATTCCAACCCGGCTATGTACAACATGAACCAACAATATATGCCAGATGGATTTATCCGACTTAATAAGACCATTGCCCCCAATCCTATGACCAAGATTTTCAAAATAATTATTATTCTTCACAGAGTCCATGGGGATTCACCTCCTCTGAGTTAAATTATCAATCACCTTGTCCATCATTTCTTTCCCACATTTTGCTTTACATACTCTTTTTTTAGAAGCACCAATTGAAGAAAAATCAGAGCTACAAAAGAGTATGAAAGCCATGTTAAAGATCCAAAAACAATTTGAAATCATGACTGCCTCATCTTATCCACAGAATTTCCAAAATTCATATAGATTTTTCCAGAACCACTAAAAGAATAATCATTATTAGAAAAAAACTATAAAATTTGTGCAAGAGTCTAAGCAAATAATTCAAAATATAGTTGACTTCCAATGTCCACCAAATTTTCATATGACTCAAGAATCATGTCATTTTAGAAATCCAGATTCAATTCCATTACACTAACCTGAACTGACCAAAATCAAACCCTTCACATTTTGGCAAGTTATCCATTTTTTGAAATTAAACTCGAAGATGAATGTGAATCTGCGCTTCAATTTAGTGATTCGAGTCCAAACCTTGAATCAATATTGACTCCTGTAGTGTTACCTGAGGTAAGTAATATTCTTGAGCCAGTTTTGATTCTCATTCCTGAACTTGACTCAATCAATTCACCCATTCACATTCCTTCCATGGTTGAAAATCAAGATTCAATTTCACTACATGCATTTGAACTTGCCCAAAATTTTGAGAACCACCTTGATAATTTGGCAAGTTATCCTTTTCCTGAAATTAAACTTGAGTATGAATGTGATCCTAATCTACAAGCTGGTAATTTCATTTCAATAAATGACTTCCGTATCTTTACCAGATTTTTTCATATTCCAGAGTCAGCATTGAATTCTGTATCAGTACACCGTGAAATAGAATCACCAATATTTTACGATCATATTTCGTTAGTGGGAAAGTGTGTGAACGTTGACTTCTTGATTTGGACCCACTTCCTGAACCAATCTCGACTCCAGAACCTTTACTTAATTTCAGTCAATTTTCTGAGTTGGTATTAGTCATGTACTTCCTGAGCCCAAATCAGTCAGTCCATCACTTCACACTCCATTTTGGGACAAAGAAGTTGATACAAAAGGCTCTGAAATTATTTTAAAATTTTAGAAATTAGATAGGGTAAAATTCCTAATAAAAATCATCAGTATATACGTCATAATTGTGGGTTATATTATAAAGGTCATTGGTGAGTTTCTGTGAACTTCACGCAATCTTGATTGGGTAGCAACACTTGGCTCAATTAGACCACCACCGAAACTACCACTATGAGGTAATTTTCTTCCCTTTCTATTTGTTTCATGCATATATACATTCACGATGCATTAAGGACAATGTATGAGATAAGTGTGGGGGAGGGTTTACTAACAAAGGCTGTTTTCCAAACTTTCTTTCTGTTACACTTTATTTTAGAAAAAATTTTAGATTTTTCTTTTGTGTAAAAACCCTTTTCTTTTCTTTCTTCAAAACTTTTTGTAATAAGAGAAATAGTTTTGCTTTATTTTTAAGAAAATTAAGATTATCTTAGGAATTAAGAAGACCTAAAATTATGAATTCTTAAACCGAATCAAAATAATATATCTTATTTAAATTTTAGGATAAGAAAGTAAGATTGGAAAGATAATTTGACATTAAATTTTTTGCCTTAGATATATGCACTTCACGCTTACACAATTTTTTGGGATTGAAATAAAGACGAAAAATACCAAGAAATATATATATAATAAAAACAAAAAATGATGATAAAAATCACTTATTGAAGCTGGGTAATTATGCCTCAGGAAGAATGATTACACACCTAAAAAGATGGAAAAAAAATAAAATAATCTCCTTTAGTTTTGTTGGGCCTTGTTTACTCGAGTCCTTAAGCTTGGGATGTTTTCTCATCTTGTGTCCTAAAATCATCTTGTTTGAGAGTCACCGGCTAAAAACTCATTACCCGGATAAATAAGAAAGCCTAAAAAAACTAAAAGAAGAAAAATAAATAATAAATAAATACAAATAAATGGCATAAAAGTTAGAGTCGATATCACAAAAATCTTCACAGTTCACAAAGTGTATATTTTCTAAGAGTTTTTATGAAAGATCTGTTGGCCCATAGGCCCTTTACTCTAGTTTTGATAATGATTAACTCATGTAGTTATATTTCACTAATAATCTTATATTTAAATAATTTTAGTGATTGACCAAGATATTAGGTGTTTAGATTCAACAAAGGAGCTTTGGAGCTTTCACATGTAGATTCAAGAGCTCGCGCTCAAGATTGCATCTAGCACTTGGTTGGAGTCAAGCTCGTTGGATCGTGTTTGGATCGAGTCGACTTGGAGAAAAAGTTCTACAAGAAGACCTCGGTTTGTTAGTTTAGTTGTTTAGATCTTGTGTAAATATTAGATAGTGTTGATATGCTCAAATTCACACACACACAAAAGTTTAAAATTTAAAGTTTATTTTTGATTTAATCGGTTTTGAATTTCATGTCAAAAAACATAGATATAAATCTTATATGTATATTGGATTCTATCCATATACAATATGCTTCAAACTTGTTTCAATATCATGTTTTTGTATCCATATGAGTTTTGGAGAAAACGGCTTTTCATTTTAAAATTCAAGTTTTGGAAAATACAGATTTTATATTTAAACAAAATTTCTATATCACAAAAATGGTTCAAATAGTTTGTAATATGTGTTGAATTTCTATCACACATATTTGTTATTCAAAGATCTTAAAAGAACTTATTTTTGTGGATTTATGTTTATTTATGAGATTTAAATGGTATTAAAAAGACAAGTTTTTTGATCCTAAAAGTCCCAACCAGATCAACTGGCGGTCGACCGGAC